>PVHY01032560.1:0-11787 GCA_004024945.1 Uropsilus gracilis
GGGAAGGGAGGGAGGGGGCAGGCAATTGTCCCTGGGCTAGGATTGACAGACCCCAAGACCCTGTCACATGATGCCAGGTAGGGGCAGGGCAGGGCTACAGGGATGGGTTAGGAGCTCCAGCAAGTTGGGATGTATTTACCTGTGGGTAACAGGAAGGGCCTTAACTACATATATCCTTTGGTAGGGGGAGGGGGCAGTAGGGTCTGAGAGCATTCTGACAGAATCTTTCCACTTGTGCCTTCCAGTCCCCACCCAAAGGAGCCACTATCCCATATCATCCAAGCCTCTCCTTAGGTACTGTCCTTCTCTCCACCAACCAGGTGAGGGGACCAGCAGGAGGAGTGGGGAGCACTACTGGAGAAGAGATTGAGATGGGGGAGAGGATGGAAGAAGGAATTGGGGGGTCCAGGGAAGGTGATGAGGAACTAACTGCCCAGATCTGTCACAGTAGCCCCCTTTTCACTCACTTTGTCTCCACAGGGCTTCTCTGTCCAGGGTCAGTATGGGGCTGTGACTCCAGCGGAGGTGAGTGAGCGACAGCCCTATGAGGCCCTGCCTGAACCACACCTCCCCTAACGTCTGCCCTCCTTCTCTGACCCAGGTCACCAAACTGCAGCAGCTCTCAGGCCATGCCGTTCCCTTTGCCTCACCCAGCATGGTGCCAGGTAAGAGCCCCTGCAGGAGGCAGCAGGGGAGGCTCTCAAGGGACGGGGCTGCCCCCCTAGAATGGATAGGGAGGCAGGCAAGCTCCAGAACATGTCTGATCCCTCTTCTTCCCACTCAGGACTGGATCCTGGCACACAGACCAGCTCACAGGAGTTCTTGGTTCCCAACGACGTAAGCAGGGAGTGGGTGTTTGAGGGTGGATAGGAGCTGCCAGGGGTCTGGGCCTCACTTCAGTTTGAATTCACCCTCCCCTCAGCTGATTGGCTGTGTGATCGGGCGCCAGGGCAGCAAGATCAGTGAGATCCGGCAGATGTCAGGGGCACACATCAAGATTGGGAACCAAGCGGAGGGCGCTGGTGAGCGGCATGTAACCATTACTGGTTCGCCGGTCTCCATTGCCCTGGCCCAGTACCTCATCACTGCCTGGTGAGTATCGGTGGGGGTAGGTGTGTTACATACTCAGGAAACTCAGGTGGGATGGGGAGAGCTGACCTTCTTTCTTCGTCTGGGTCTGTCCTCTGCTACCCCTCACCCTGCCTAACTCACTCCATATCGCCCCGTCTTCCCTCTCTATGTCTGTCCCTCATGCCCTTTCCCCATCCCTGTCTGTTTTCCTTGGGTCTTTGGCCTTCCCTAGATCCCTTACCCCATACTGTATCAGCTTATCCTGTCTTTCCATCCTCACCCTTCTGCTTCCCTGTGTTCTCCCCAAATCCATCCATCCCATGTCAGTGTACTCAGTTCCTCTCTCCTGGTTTTTCATCTAATCTCACTCCCTATATTTACCCTTACTTCCCCCTCTCTCATCACCCTCTTCCCCTTCATCTCCCCCCTATATCCCTCTTTCCAGTCTAGAAACGGCCAAGTCTACCTCTGGGGGGACGCCCGGCTCAGCCCCTGCAGATCTGCCTGCCCCCTTCTCACCGCCCCTGACTGCCCTGCCCACGGCTCCTCCAGGCCTGCTGGGCACACCCTATGCCATCTCCCTCTCCAACTTCATCGGCCTCAAGCCTGTACCCTTCTTGGCTCTACCACCTGCCTCCCCAGGGCCACCACCGGGCTTGGCTGCTTACACTGCCAAGATGGCAGCGGCCAATGGGAGCAAGAAATCTGAGCGGCAGAAATTCTCCCCCTACTGAGGCCAGCCATGGCGCAGGCTTGGGGGCAGGCAGGACCACCGGCAGGGGGCTGTCTCTACACTCTACCTGCGCAAGGAAGCTCCACCCTGGGGTCCCAAATGTCGCTAATGCCCAGACGCATGGATGCACCTCCCCACCCCTGTCCCAGCCTGTGGGAGTTTCTCCCCTGAGAGTTGGGGAAGTTTCTGGCCTAGTGTTCTGGGAGCTGTGGCCCCAGGGGAGGGATTCCACCCCCTAGCTCTGTTCTTGAATACAGGGAGCATCTTTAGTGCCCCTCCTTTGGGGAGTCACTCATACACTCCCTATCCCTTAGGGCTGCCCAGCCTACTGCCCCCTGTGGGGATCAGGGAGGGGGGCTAGGGGCCAGCTGGGGGCCACGCTTCTCCCACCTCCCTGCAGATTCCTGCTGCTTCCACTGAAACCCTTTTAACTGGAATGGACTGGCTGGGCTTGGCAGAAGGCGACCCATAGAGGGAGCACTGCTGGGTAGTGGGGGAGTGGCATGGGGGCAGGGGCTGAGTTCTCAGCAGCAGACACTCTGTACAGTTTTTTTCAATTCCTGTTTTTGAATAAATATTCTCAGAGACCAGGAAGCTGTGAAACACTGTGGGTATTGGGATGGCAACCCCCCGAAAATGGGTGCAGCTGAGGTCCCAGAGGACCCCCCAATTGATGAAATCACCAGTCCCAGTTGGACCCTGGTCCCTTCTACATGCCAGTCTGGGACTTCAGGGCTCTTTGGGGGTCATGCTATCCAACCTCCTGCCTCTGGCATCAAACTGATCCCGTTGTTTTCAGGGAATCTGAGAAGCTGATGGAGGAGTTGCAGTTGTTCTGTCCAGTCTCCTCATTCCAGAGGTCAGGGAATTCTTTCTGAGTGTCTCTCTATTGGCTCCTCCTGCCGTGGCTGTCACGCAGACCCTGCCCTGCTTGGCCCATCCCTCTGGCTGTGAGCTCTAGGGCCCTCTTCTCCGTGTCCCTGCCACCTCTACTCCTTTGGCCTGGGGACCATCCATGCGTATCCAAAACAGCTAAGCTGGAGGAGCCCTTAGACGTTGTCCAGGATACAGATGGGAAATTGAGGCCCATGGATGGGTAGGTCAGTGCACAAGGCCATGCAGAGTTGGGCATAGAACCTAGGAGTCCTGGCTGCCAGAAGCCTTTGGGCCTCACCAGGCTCAGGTACACTTTCCACTTTGTCCGGCTTGGAGCCAGAAGTCCAGGCAGGACACCTGCTACAACCTGCACAGGAGGTTGGATGGTCCCTTGCGACACCACCCTCCAATCTCCAGTCCCGCGCTCAGTTTGGGAGAACGATCTCACGTGGCTTCTGGGGTGTGCAGGCTCTGCCCTCTCGGCAAATCCAAGACTTGTTCAGGTGCCTCAGAGTGACCCAGGGCAGGGCCCTCTGGAGGTCCCTGGAGGTGCTGCAGGAGTGCCCGTGGATGCCAGGTCCTAGGCGTGCAGACCCGTGGGGGCCGGGGCAGCACTTGGCGGGCAAGGCGGCCCAGTGCCCGGCGCACAGGGCGCTGCAGTAGGCCGTACAGGAAGGGGTGAACTGCGAAGGCTGAGTAGGCCACCCAGGTGACCGTAGTCTCCACTGCGGCGGCCTGTGCAGCAGGTGCTAGACACGCGCAGCCATAAGGCAGCCAGCAGGCTGCGAATTGGCCCACAGCCAGCGCTGGGGCCAGGGCTGCTTTGCCCCCGAGCAGGCGAGGCCTGAGGGGAGGCAAGATGGAGAGGCGGCTATCCAGAGAGTCAGAGCGTGGCCGGGACCCGCGCGCCGGCCGTGGGGGCTGCAGGGCAGCGCGGCGCGCCACGAGGAAGATGCCGCTATAGGCCCCAAGCAGCAGGAAGGCAGGCAGCGCGAAGGCCAGCAGCGCCCAGAGCGGCCGGAAGGGCCCCAGGCCCCCCGCTAGCACCGAGCAGCGGGCCAGGGCAGGGGGTGGTGAGGGAGGCGGCCCGAGCAAAGAGAGCGCGCCCATCAGCCCCGCCACAGCCCACAGGCTGGTGAGCACAAGAGTGGGCGGGGGCCAAGCGCTTGGCCGCAGCGGGTGCACTATGAGGCGGTAGCGCGCAAGGCTGAGCGCAGCCACGCCCAGCGTGCAGGCCGGCAGTAGCGCAGCGGAGAGGAAACGCGCCGCACGGCAGGGTCCCGGGCCGAGGTGCATTCGGCCTAGCCCCGGTGGCGATGCGGCCAGCAGGCCCAACGGCATAATGGAGGCCGCTGCCAGAAGGTCCACGATGCACAGGTGCACCAGGTAGAGCGCGTCGCGCAGCCCGGGCGTGCGCAACACCACGACCAGCAGCGCGCCGTTGCCCAGCAATGCTGCCGCCTCCAGGATTGCTGCCAGGATCAACGCCATCGAGCTTGCTACCTCTGTGGCATTCAGCCCTGTTGGCCATTCAATGCTCAGACTTCACTCTGTGCTAGGAAGAAGGGCGGAATGGAATGTTCGCTTCCCCTCCCATCCCCCATCACCTGTCCCAAGCTCCTCTGGCCCCTCACCTCATAGCCTGCCCAGGTACTGGCTCCCTTGCTCAGGTTGTCATCCTCTTGGGGACTTGGCCGACCCCATCAGGGGTGCAAGGCTGGGCTTGCCGGCTCTCTTCTTGCTCCAGCAACTCAGCCCAGCTGGAGATGGTACTGGCTGTCACTCTGATGTGCCTTTGAAGATACACAGAGCTGGCAAGGGAAGGGCAGGGCCTGGCACCACACCAGCCCCCTGGGTCCTAGCAGCTGCCAGCTGAAGGCTTGAGGCTCTACTGTGAAAGTGCCTGGGGTGCCTGGGAGGGGTAGAGTAGCACAGGCTAGTGTCTAGGCCAAGGACATTAGTGTGTGGGCTTTAAAGTCAGCCAGACCCTGCTCTGCCTTTCCTGGTGGCTCCCTAACTGTTCTCCCATCCCCATCAGTGAGAATAATCAGATCATACGGTCCTGTACTGAGGGGAAACTGAGGTACCAGGGAGACAACTACTAGAACAGGGAGACCCCCTAGATAACCTCTGGCCCCCCCTGGGGGGGAGGGCTAGTTCTTTCAGAAAGAGAGGAGGCTAAGTGAAATGAGGAGAAAATCACAGGACTTGGCATATAGGTGCTGAGTTGGTGCTCAGCTGTGTATCAGCTTGGCACAGACACTATACTTGGCTTCATGATTCTATGTGCTAAATGAAAGAAGTCCATAGGGAACAACTGCCGGTTTGGTTTGGTTTCTGCTGCTCAAACAAGTCTTGAGACTTACTTGCTAAGGACATCCCGACTTTTCTTTAAAAAACCACCCTCTGCAACTCCCAGTTGGGTTATGGGTCTTATGAATATGATCACATTCCTTCAACTAAACACGAAGCCCAGTCCTAGCCAGCCTGTGTATAGTACCCCTAGCCTGTGTATAGCACCCCTAACCTCACCCTCTCCCTGCCCAAGTGGAAAACTCAAGGAAAGTTATATGACTCCAGCAGACCATGTGTCCGCCAAGTGAAGTCACCCAGTCCCACAGCAAAACCCCATCTATCCACCAATGGCTTGCATTTGTATTGGAAGCTCCTTCTTCTTCCCTGCACCCTAGATTTGAGTGGCCAGCTGCCTTATCAACTTCTCCATCAGAAATCTGCTGAACATCTCAAACTTCCTGTTCAAAATAGCCAAGACACTGGACTCTTCCCTAGCCTGCTCCTCTCAGCCCATCTTAGTACACTCCATCCCTGAAGATTTCATTGGTGCTTCTTTACTCCATTAACATACCAAAATCTAGTCATTTCTCCCACCACCACTGCATGATCCCAGCCACATGTCTCACCTGGACTGTTTCAGTGTCCTCTGCCCCTGCACCCCATGTTAGTCATTTACTTCACACCCATTCTTCCATTTTCTACAATGCTGCTCTGCCCTTTAGGGAACTGTACTCCCAGGCTCCTTTGCCAATCAAATTGTGGATATAGTCAGTCAATGGAAGTAACCAGTGAGACACTGGAGGGTAGAAGGAGGAAAAAGGGAGACTCTCCCTCTCATATTTATCCCGGGGCTCAGATCTACCTCTGTAAGAAGATAGTCTCTCTTTCCACAGCGCTGCTTCCCTCCAGGCAGGTGGCTCTGCTGGGCCTTGGGCATTTTCTTTTTATTATTATTATTATTATTATTATTATTATTATTTTTGAGACAAGTCTCGCTATTTTGCCAGGGGAACCGCAGGCTCACGTTGCCCAGGGTACCACGGACTCAAGTGATCCCCAGCCTCAGCTTCCCAGATAGCTGGGATTACAGGCGTGTACCACCACACCCAGCTATTTTTTGAGACTAGGTCTCGCTATGTTGCCCCGGGCAGGTCTTGAACCCATGAACTCAAGCAATTCCTAGTCCTGGCCTTGTTCCATAGGCTGCGATTAAAGGCACGCACCACCATGCACAGCCTGGCCTTGGGCATTTTCTAGCAGTCCTCCAGCCTAAGGTTTGTTGCCAATCTTTGGAGTGTCTCACCATCCCCTTTGGTAGTTCAATTCCTTCCCTGGATCTAATTCTCCTTGCTGGGAAAACCAACAGTGATTTCAGTTTTGCTGACCTCATCTTCACTGACACATCCTACAGTTCACTCTCTACATAGCAGCTGAAGACAGATCAGGTCCTCACACTGTTCTCATCCCTCAGAGTAGAATTTCTCTGAGAAATTTCTCAAAGTAGAATATTCTATCAGAATAGAGTATCTGTGTCTAGACTGGCTTTCCTCTGTGCTGACTCGGCCCTCTTCCCACCTCTCCAGTCTTACCCTCTGTCTTGTTACCATGCTTCCATTCACAGCAACCGTCTTGCTGGTCCTCCTTCATGTCAAACAGGACCTTTGCACTTGAAGTTTCCTCTCTGGAAACACCCTTCCCATAGCTTGGTCCCTCACCAATTCAGGTCTCTGCTTGAGAGAGGCCTTCAGTGATCATCTTTTGTAAAGTCACTCCACCTTCCCATCATGAATCCTTTCACCCTACTTTATTTTTATTCCTGGCCTTCTCCTACCTGATATGCCATTTCATACCTATGTACATGTTTGTTTAGAGCCTGTTTTACTAGACTGTAAATTTCATGAGAGGAGGGACCTTTGTCTGTGATTTGCTCATACTAGGTTCCCTAGGGCACATCACAGGTATGGTAACACAGGATTCATCAGGACAGATCTGGATGGTGGAGACCACCTGAACTCCATGTTTGATTTGTTTCCTGCTGGAATTCAGAGGAACTCAGTCTAATTTTCCATAATTCAGCTGAGAAAACTGGCACCTTGTTTTTCAGGCTCTGTCCACACAGACACTACTTCCTATTCTTGGCCACAACTGGAACATGAATTTGTTCCTAAAGGGTGAAATTGGTTCCAGGAAGGGAAAGGCCAACACCGTCTTCTTTCTCCTCTTCCTGTCCAATTAGGTCTGGGGCAGTCCCTGAGCTATCAGGGCTTGGAGCTAGCTCAGCAAGGCCAGGTGGAGCAGTCCATGAGAAAGGCAATAGGGCAGGGTGGGGACTATGGTGGGATAGTACATGTTCCCTTCATATTATTCCAGTAAATTAAAAATGAAAGCAGTTTGTAGTTTATCTGTTGTTGTGTAATTGGCAAAAAGAAATGCAGGAAGGGTTAACCAGAAATTAATGACCTTGGCTTAGTACAGCAAATGAGTGGGAATGGAGTGAAGGCTAGGAGATGGCCAATTCTGAGCACGCATTTCTGTACAATTGGGCCTTTTGGAACTATGCTAATATTCTACATAATGAAAAAAAAAAGGTCAATGAAGATGGGGAAAAAAAACCTGTGGAAGTGAATATAAACAGAAACAAGTGAACATGCCTGTATTTAGTTTAACAACCCAACTACACTACAGGGAAATAAATACTAGTCCATTTTTTTTTTTTTTTTTAGACTAGGTCTCGCTATTTTTGCCCGTGGAACTGCAGGCTCTCGTTGCCCGGGGTACCACAGACTCAAGCAATCCCCAGCCTCAGCTTCCCAGGTAGCTGGGATTACAGGCGTGCACCACCACGCCCAGCTGTTTTTTTGGAACTAGGTCTCGCTACGGGCCCCAGGCGGGACTCGAACCGCGATCCCTAGCCCCGGCCGCTTCATAGGCTGAAGCTTACAGGCATGAACCACCGTGCCCGGCCCGTAATAAATACTAGTCCAACTAATATTTTGATCATCAACCCTAGTCTAAAGATAGAAAGATAAAATGGAATGACAGTAACTAAAATTTCTGCTTAGAAAGTTTGTTTTTCACAATGGCATGAGTATAGACGTTCCTAATGCCCTTTTGTGTAGGACTGAGCAAAACCATTTTTTAGTGTGGAGGACTGTTGAAAACCAAGGTTCTTATCATTAGAGCAGGTAGGCATAAATGTGGACTTGGGGAAGGATGGAAGAACCTGTGGCATTTCACTGGAATTGGAGAAATCGATGTAGATGTTTCTTTCTTTATTTATGGATACTATTTGCTAGCATTCTGCTACAGGACTTAAAGGTAATGGTGCCGCCGTGTCAAGAGCATGCTAAACTCTAAATGATCATTCTTGCTTGAGAGAATCAAGGTTTCTTGGAGAAATGGCTCATCCCAAGTTTGTGCAAGGGGAGCGTGGGTTTTCTTGGAAGGCCAGAAAGTAAGGGGCAGCTCAAGAAATGATGGATGCCGGTTATGGTAGCGTGCTCCTGTAATCCCAGCTACTTGGGAGGTTGTGGCTAGGGGTCCGTGGGTTTGAGACTACCCTGGGCAACACAGCGAGACCTAGTCTCAAAAAAATAGCTGGGTGTGGTGGCCTGCACCTGTAATCAGCTACCTGGGAGGCTGAGACTAGGGGGTCATGAGTCTGTGATTACCGTGGGCAACATAGCGAGACCTAGTCTCAAAAAATTAAAAAAGAATAATAATAAAGTGATGGAGACACAGAAGTCAGCTTCAAGGACCTTTATTTTATTTGTCAAATCTGGGACAATCTGGGGATCAAAATAAGTAACAAGAGTAATGAACTAACAGTATAGTGCATTGACTAAAAATAATTTTACCATTATATATTCACAAATACTAATAAAGAGAACTATTAGTTAATAAATAGGAAACAGATAATGATTAGTTAATAAATAGGAAACATAATGAATTCATAAAACTACCATTTGCAATCACCTTAGCAAAATTCAATTCAGATAATCACTTTCAGGTGAAAATCATCAATGGATGTTAAAAGCCAGTGGGTGAAAGTTAATAATGATACCTCCAAATATTTTCCCACAGATTACTGGGAAATTACAAACAGGAGAAATAGCAGAGAAACTTGGTGAACACCACCTTAATTCAGCAATCAAAGCTAGTCAACATCACCACACATGAGACATGCCCTTTCTGATTGATGTCTTGAGGGTACATCATTTATGTAATGTTCCTGCCCAAACAGCAATAATCAAATCTAATGACAAAACTCAGACAAAACCAAAGTGATGGAGAGTCTATGAGACAACTGTCTTATAGTCTTCAAGAGTGTCACGAATACCAGTGTGGAGGGGGGAAAAAGGCTGAGGAATGGTGATGGATTAAAGGAGATGCAAAAACCTGACAGCTAAATGCGGTGTCTTGTCGCCGGCTGGATCCTGAGCTGCTCTCCAGCATCTCCATCCTTGCCTGTGCATGGGGCTTCTCTGGGGGCGACCACAATGGGCATTCATTTAACGACTACAGAGCCGTGCCCTGCTGATGTAGCTCATCTCATTTATAAGACATGTGAAGATGCTGAGGCATGAAAACTGCTTGTTTTGCCTGACAAGACCTAGCCTAATAGACAGAATCACCAGGGAGTCTCCAAATGGCTAAGTTGGGGTCAGGGTCCCTTTTTGAAGATTCAATTCTCAGAAGAGGTTGTGATGGATGTAGGGATATCAAAGCAGCTCTGTGGTGTGTGTGTGTTTGTGCGTGTGAAATCCATGTCAACACTGTGAGTGCATGCTCCCTGGTGTGGGGCTGGGCTGGTGTGATGGGTTGCCATGGAGAAAGGAGGTCCCAGTCTGGTGCAGTTGCAGCACAGACATGCAGAAGCTGGGGTGGGGGTGGGTGAGTGAATACCAGTTTAATGAACTTGCTTGTGATGCTTGAAGCAAGCTAAGCTTACCTTGGTGATCGCACCTCTTGGGTGGACAGTTTGGGCCAGAGTGCACAGCCTGGGTGCATGTGGGATCTGACCCACTTTCATCCTGTGGCCCTCTAACCAAACAGCCTTGAAGAGGCCTCTGCATCCATGTCCCAGTAATTCCATGCCAGTCTACCATGCCCATCAGCTAATGAAGCAAGACCCAAGGGACACAGCCATACCAGGGCTAACAAGGATTGCGGGATCTCTTTGTGACATAGAAGGGGCATATAGGAATAAAAGGTGGGCAGGAAAATGGTCTAGCTCCCAGCAGGACCCTGGAGGCCAAGGCGGCAACTCAAAGGTGAACCTCTAGCAGGTAGCGCAGGCAGCACTGGCTCTCATGGTAGATGAGATACTCGCTCTGGGAGAAGTTAGAGCTGCTGAACTCTGAACAGGGGACGGGCTGGCCCTGGGGCACTGCCACTCGGTGGCCATCCAGCTCCAGCACTACATCCTGGGTGGGATCTGCAGGGAACAGGAAGGGTCATGGTGACCAAGGGTCACTATGGTTGGCCTTAACAGTGAATCCTGTCCCCCTACACTGTCTATTTCTGTTACAGGAATGTCTGCCCACTCCCACCTTGCCAATGCCTAAATCATTGCTCCTCATGATGCCTTTCCTCCGTGGCCCTCCAGGAGTGATTTGCTGACTCAGCAAATATTTTGAACCAAAAAATGAAAGAATGCAGTGGGAAAGCCAGCTTGTTTTTGTCCTTCTCAATAACCTCTATCCTGCTCCTCCCTGAAAGCCTCCGGGTCCCCTATCTTGACCCACCTCTATCATCAGGTCTATGCAGCTTGTCAGAACTTACCTGGCTCTGTCCTTCCTCGTGCAACCACACTGTCGAAGCCAGGGGGCGGCTGCTTCAAGCTGGGCTCATCGATGGTGATGTGGTGCTCTTTGCCCAGTGCCACCTCACCCAGGAACATGTAGCCAATATGATGTTTCCCGAAGGACATGCCCGTAACTGGGGGGATACAGGAAGGCTCAGGTGGGCGGTTGGGCCTTTCTGCCTGACTCCCTGGGCTCCTCTGCTCTGTATTTATTCCTCTACTTTCTGCCCCATCCCAGAAAAGTGCCTCCTTTCTTCCATCCTAAAGCAGCCTGTCCTGGCTGTGCACCCTCACTCTTGGGCCTCCTGTGGTCAGGCCTCTGCACCTCCAGCTGTCCTCACTAAGGTCAAAGGTGGCTTCCCAGAGGCCAAATCTGGGATGGGGGCTCTTTCCCCTGGCCTGCTCTGCTGGTTTTTGCATCCGCGTCCTTCACCTTCTACCCTGGGGCCTGCTTGCACTGGCTTTCCTGAGGTCACCCTCCGCTTCCTTCTTAGGATCCTTTGCCCTCCGGGTGAAGCCCTTGAATTTGGGGAACCCCAGAGCATCCTAGAACACAACCTCATCTGTTCTTGGATGGATCCTTGGACCTTGCTCTCTTAGATGGGTGGGTGGTGGCTGTCACCAATAATGTGGTCAGCCTGGACTGAGAAGTCAGCCTGGGGAGGGCATATCAGTGAGGACACCTTTGTGCAGAAACTTGGGTGTCACAGAGACACCCTGGACCTTCGCCACATGTTCATACTCCACCTCCCACAAGTGCCTGTTTTCCCCCCTCACTGCCTTGGTGCCTCTCACATTTGGCTTAGATAGAAGTAAGACCTCCCGCCGGGCACGGTGGCTCGTGCTTGTAAGCTTCAGCCTATGAAGCGGCCGGGGCCAGGGATCGCGGTTCGAGCCCCGCCTGGGGCCCGTAGTGAGACCTGGTTCCAAAAAAACAGCTGGGCGTGGTGGTGCACGCCTGTAATCCCAGCTACCTGGGAAGCTGAGGCTGGGGATGGCTTGAGTC
>PVHY01032561.1:0-11788 GCA_004024945.1 Uropsilus gracilis
TCTCTGTCTCTCTGTCTCTGTCTATCATCTGTCTGTCTGTCTGCCTCTTCCCCCAAAACTAACTAGGCTGGAAACAGAAAAGCCAGACTCATCTTAAAACTGTTTGCGAGACGAGGGCAGAGGTTCAAAGCTCCCATCGAGGGGGACACTAGTGGCTTTACTGTGGTTCTTGGGAACATCGACACTGCGGGCAACTCGAGCCCTGCGGACGCAGGTGAAGAGAGGACGTGTGGGGTCAGTGGTGGCGCGAAACGACGGCCGCGTCTGAGAAACGCTCCCTCAGGAGGCTCAGCGCGTGGCCACGCAGCAGCGCGCTTCTCTGCTCCAGGCCTTCGGCAAATGTGGACCGAGTCCAGGGGCGCTGATCCAGAGGAGGGCGGCGGACAGAGGCGCTGCCGCTGCTGCTGGGAATAGCGGGCCAGCCTCAGGGACGCCCCCCGGCGAGCAGTGCCCGCGTCCTGGCCCCCAGGACACCTCGCGTCTTGGCACCCCTGGCCGGTGACGCTCTGGTTCTGAAAAGTGACGACGGCATCATCTTTGGGGCTGGGGAACCAAGCCCTGGTCCGCAGTTATGTGCAACGTGAAGAGGCTCCTCCCTTACCCACCACCGGGGCAGGAAGCCACAGAGATGGGGCTGCGGCCCACGGCGGAGCTGCTGACATGAGAGGAGAGAGCTGGACCCGCCCCCTGGGGAAGTCTGTCCCCACCAGGGAACGTCTCCACCCCAGCGGCTGGAGTTGGGCTCCCGAACCTGGACCTCAGAACCTCACGGCACAGAACCAGCACCACGTGACAGACACCAGCAAGGAGCCCGGGGAAGCTGCCACATCTGCCCTACAACAAGCTCCCGTTGTGCTCGGCCTGACCCCCGCCTCGGCCACCCCTGGGGACCCGGGCAGCCTGGTCTGTGCCGTCCAGGAGGGCGAGGCCACACCCGGGAGAAGGACAGAGCTCCAGGGAGAGAGACCAGTGGGCCAGGCGTGGGCCAACGACTTGCAGGGAGAGGAGCTGGGGTGACCATGGGGGGAGGGGGAAGTAGGGTTGGCGATAGGGGGGCAACGCAGAAGGGAGGCCACACCCAAGGGGGACGATACCCACATACACAGGACCAATACTGCATGAAAACCACAAAATAAAAAAAAAGGATGACGCCGACGAGCCTCCGAGGAGGGCGGGAGCCCCCCCCCCGTGGGTTCCCCGGAGCACTGATAGGGAGCACTGACCGGCTTTGGCTTTACGTTGCAGGACGGGGTCAGGTGAACTCAGGAAGCACGAGGCTGATGAGTCCCCTAGTCAGTGGGAAACACGGACTTTTAGGGCACAGCCCCAGCCGCCTGTTTGGAGCGACGTCCGAGCTGAGCCCCAGCGGATCCAGCGGATCCTGGACCCCAGCGCACGGCTAAGCTGTCCAAGGCCTTTCCCGGAAAGCAGAGCACAGCGTTTGACCTCAACACAGGCGCAGGGGTGGCTCCTCCCTCTCACCCACACCCTCCCCGGAGCCCTAAAGCCCAGCCCTGCCCGGGCCATGCAGCGGGCTCTGTAAAGGAAGGTGTGGCCAGCTTCACCATGTACGGGGACAGCGCTGGCCAGAGAAAATAGAAGCGCCGTCAACAAAGAGAACCGTGGTGGAGGACAGACAGACAGACAGACAGACAGACAAACACACAGGTAAAACACCCCCCACCCCCCCACCTGTGCAAAGCCTAGAACTGATGAAAGGCCGTGTCCTTGATCGACAAGGATGGATGTCGATGGATTCCAAGACAAGCCTGACATTGACTCCCCCCCTCTCCGGCCCAGATCGGTGAGTGGTTCCCACGCGGTGAGGGTGAGGGTTGTGTGCGCAGCTCTAGTGAGGTGGGGCTGTCAGTCCACCCCACCCCACGCAGGGCAGTTTGGAAGCGTCTAGGAGGATAGCCGGCCTGTGCTCTTTTCCCTCCTCCGTCTCAGCCCTTCAGCTCGGTCCCGTGGAACTCAGAGCTGCTCCCTGCCGTGTTCTTTGCAGTAGAAAAGTCTAAGACGCTGGTTACTAGTCTTCAGTTGATGGCATCTGACGTTGGGAGTTCCGGGGGGAGGGAGGGGATCCCCGTACAGACCCCAAGTCCTGCTGGGCGTGGGCATGAAGGGGAGGGCTGGGGAGGACGGGTGGCAACACCCCCTCTGGTCTTACCCCCTGTCATGGCACTAACGAGCCAGCTTTAGATGCAGAGGAGGCTGCGGAATGAAGAATAGCCCTGACACACCCGTCTCGTGGGCAGGACCCATGAAGAGCACGAGGAAACCAACGGATAAAGACCTGAGTGACCAGCCGCCCCGAGGACTTGTCACGGGGCTGTACCTGCACCGTCACTGGGCCTGGGAGCCAAAATCAGGGCTCGGAGAGTCCTGACGTGAGAACAAGCTGCCCCCCCCGCACCACAGCGGGAGGAAGGCCCCAGGAACGTGGGCCTCAAAGCCTCGAAGCTGAGCTGCAAGCCGCACACGGAGAGATGAGACAAGCAGGACCAACCCTCCGCCGATGTCTGTCTCCAGCGAGGAACTTACTTACTGACCAAGGCTGCGAGACAGACTCCCTAGGCCAGAGCCCAGAAATAGACGGCGAAGAGGCAGCAGGATGGAGGAGGCACCAGCAGGAAGGAGGAAGCACTGATAGGATGCAAAGGAGCTGAAAGCACGTCACGAGGTCGAGCATGGAGACTAGGTAGCCGGGTCTACCAAGCCCAGGAACGCGGATCCTGGCCCAGGAAAAGGGCAAAGCTTCAGAAAAGGAAGAGTCGAATGGGCTGAACATAGCCCAAGAAACAGCAAGGAGAGAGGAGTGGGGGGGTTTGGGGGGTTGGGAGGGTGAGGGGGACACCCAAAAGCTCGACAACTATGCAAACAAACAAGCAGACGAATAAAATATTCGTCAATTGCACACTCACTATCCAAATAGGGGCCATCCATAAACTGGAATGTTCTCTTGCAGCTGAAAAGAATGTGCCAGCAACGATTTACACCCCATGTTACCTATTTCAGAAAGCCATTGTCCACGGGCAAAACAGCTGCTTGCACTTGAGTAAGGAAACGTCACTGTGTTCGTGCGTGTGGACTACGCTTGGGCAAGAGCGAGGCAGTTCTGGAAAGCACGGCACTGTGGTTCTCTCCCCGCAGAGGGAGAGAAGGAGACAGGCTGAGAGAGGATGTCTTTTCTTAGAGTTTTTTATGTTGTTTGAATTTCTTATCACGCGAAAGTATTACTTGTAGTGGAAAGGCAGGAGCATGAAGGATAAAAAAGAGGAAGAAACACTGGATCCTTCTGTGGCAAGAATGAGGTTTTGCTCTGAGCGGCTGTTCTGTGTTTCTCCCGCATGCACGGAGTGGAGAACAGAGAGAGGGAGACACGTGCGCTGTGGAGTAGAAAATGGAAAGAATCTCTTCATCCAAGGCAAAGTGGTAGAGGGGGAAGGTTGAGGCAGTGGCCCTGGGAAAGGGGCGTTACTTTGTTTTTAAAAGTGTACATTTGGGTCTGGAGCTTTTATTTTTATATTAATTAATTAATGTATTTATTTATTATCATTTATTTATCTATTTATTTATTCTTTATTATAAGGTAATTATTTCACATCTTTCTAATCCCCAGGGCTCTCCCCTCCCTGACTGTTCCCTCCCTCATCTGCCCACTCCCCATGAAGCACACAAGCTCAAGCTCCCAGAAAATATTCCCAAAGCTCTTTTCTGAGGAAAACGGAGCAGTGACTCAGGTGGGGGCCTGGCTAGGGGAGCTGTTGCTTCAAGTCCACCTCAGGAAGCCCGCGTTCCAGGTGCTCAGAGGTACACAGTCCCAGGATTGTCCCTCCAGGACACAGGGAGGCCCCTGGAACTGGGGGTGCCATTTGCTCAGACCACTCAAGACAATGGTTCCCTACAAGATTTGAATACACACCCCCTGGCCCCCAAAGGAGACACTCAAAGGACCAACAGGCCCGTGAAGAAACGTCTGTCATCACTTATCAGAGAAGCGCTAGTCACAACCACAATGAGATACTGTTGTGACACAACGGTATGTGTGTCACAGGTACGCTGTGACACAGGTGACACACCTGTGTGTGTGTCAAAAGCACCAGAAACAAGTGTTGACAAGACTGTGGAGAAAAAGGAGCTTCTTATCTAGTTGGTGGGGATGTAGAGGGGCCCAGACCCTATGGAGGCAGAGTGGCGTTTCCTCAAAGCATTACAACTAGATCCAGCTACTGCAAGCCTAGGTATCTCGCCAAGAAATACACAAGCATTCATTTGAAAGGATACATGGCTCCTATGCTCCTTGCAGCACTACTCACAACTGCCCAGAGAGCAAAGCAACTTGAGCTGCAAATACATACAAGGAAACACTCCTCAAAGGAAAGACAAAACTTTGCCATTTGCACATTTGGGGCAACACGGATGAAGCTGGAGGGGAATACGTCTCGTGAAATAAGCCAGAAAGAGGCAGACAAATGCCAGAGGAGGCCACTCACGTGGAATACAGAGGCGTGGACAAGACCCAAACAAGACCTTGGGATTTGACTGCAGAACTGAGGTCACCGGAGGCAGGGGTGGGGGAGCAAAATACCGAGAGGGTTCAGGGCTTTGTGGTGGGGGTTACTGGTATTTTGGTCATGGGTATGACAGCATTCAGCTGAAGACATATTCCTAAAACACAGTGTTGCAAGCCCGCATTACCTCAATGTGAACAAACCAACTCAGTGGCTCTGGAGCCTGAGAGGTGTATGAGTTGCTGGCTGTAGTTAGCGTGGTGTGACAGGGGTGGTCTCCTGGGGACAGTCTGGACTGGGGGGAATGGGCTTCTGAGAGCCAGGTGGGCTTCTAGTTGGGCTCCAGTCAATATCCCAGCACAGTGGATTAAATGCTCACATTTTCCAGATGATTGGCAGTTTTCTCCTTTAAGCTGCAATAGACTTACATCTCCTGAGAGAGTCCAGAAGTCTTTCTACACAGAGGCAAGCACTTTCCTTTCTTCAAGCAGAGGATGCTGAGTGCAAGTAAAGCTCTTGATGGCTCCTTGCCGAAACTCAAATACTGCCCTGTCCTTCAATACAGACCCGAGTCGGAAGACCAACAGGTGGCCAGAACGTGGGCATCTCTCATCAACGGGTCCAGTTGGACTTTGCTTCTCGGATGATCTCTGGCCTTCTCCCGCTCAGGCCAGATGCAACTTTCGCTGCTCTTACCATCCCAATCTTGAGCAAACCCATCTCCTATTTTGTTGCCTTTAATAGACTCTGGCTTGGGAATCCAGTCAGTGGAACGAGTTAGATTTCTCATCAGAGAAGGAAGAGAAGGTTAGGCTTGTCTTCCCATCAGACACTGCGCTTCCATTGGGCAAACTCCGTGGCTGGACAACGTGGTATCTCTGGGGTTGTGTTTCTCCCCTCACTTTTGGGTTCTTAGATGAATCCTGGCATCTGGATGGATCCAGTTGCCAGATAACCAAGGGCTGGGGGCTGATGTTTCCTGGCTCCCCTTACAGTGTGTTCAGCGATTCTGGATGATAGAAATTATTCGTGATCATTGAGTTGTACCCTCAGGATGGGAGGCCTTGCTCTCATCTGACTGCTTCAAGTACAGAACATGAGTGAGAACTAGAAACCTCTCTAGTCAGTGTTAGCTGAGGTGTTTTGGGCAAAGATATTGTTTCCTCCTACAGATAATTTGGGAGCTAAAGTGTTCCAGTATGACTGATTGGATGTGATGGGATTCCCAGCTCCTCTCACTGAGATTCAGCCCAAGACAGAAGAGTCACCAACTGATAAGGAGGATGTCAGTTGAGGTGTTTGAACCATCTGTCATTTTACAGGTAAGAAACTGAGCACTAGAGCTACAGCTGTTTAAAAGTAACCCCCCCCCCATTTATCTGTCATGTTTCAGATTCTAAGCTGGGCTCATTTGTACTGTTATTTCAGCTGATTATCAAAAATCAAGTCAGGCAGGTATGGCACCTCACCAGGTAGAAGAACGGGGTCCAGGATGTGGATGGCAAGTCTGGTTTCTCTGGTGGTCCTCAAGCTTGTGTCTTGACCTTGTGGAGCCTGTACCCCCCTACGCTATGGCTGACAGAGGCTCTGCCTGACTCAGCATTCACCAGGCTGCTCTGAACCCTCTTCCCACCAGACCTTGATCTTGGAGTTCTGCATCTTTGCCCCTAGTTTTATTTAGACAACGCCCTGAATCTCCCACTCTCTGTTCCCTGTTCCCCCCCTCCCCGTCCTGTGACGTGTGAGCTCCCTGGCTTCCTTCAGCAGGACTCCGGTTAGGTCAGTTGAGCCAGAATCCTTCCAGACCCCCCTACTGCTTCTAGCATTTCCCACACCCCACTTATCTCTGGAGCTGAGCCCAGTTCTATGCCGAGATCTTGTTACTCCCGTTGCAACAGTTCTGATGGAAACCTGCCTTTGCCGCTGTCTCCCCGAAATGCTAGCAAGTTCGCTCAGGGAGATTGGATTCTAATGACAAAGGTGGGCAAGAGGGAGGTGGGCGTTAGACAATGCACCTGAGCTTATTCGTTCATGAGGCCCATCTGTGCCAACACCTGGCTCTAAACCAGGCTCTGCTGCTCAGTAGGTACTTTCTTGTCCTACTGTTTTCGAAAAGGTACATAATAGACACAGCGGCATTATGGGTGAAGTGTCCGTTCAAATATCAGAGCCAGAGAGAACACCACGGAGGTCAAATGGAATCGTCTTTGATAAATAGAGTGAGTGAATATAGTTGAATGATGGTGGCTCTATCACTAAACATGGGTTATAGGCATAAATAATATATATTTGAATATGTGAGCTATGTGAGCACGTTTGTGCTTTCCATGTAGCTCTACAACATGTTTCCTTGCGGGATAAACGGCAGATTCTTGAAATGGCAACAAAATGCAGGAGGGAGTTGATTCCCTTCGCAGAACAGCTTTCAGGGTCTAGAGCTCTTGCCACGCGACTCCTTCTAGCAGCCAGGGCCCTGGGAAAGCGATGCCCTCCTCCCAGCCGCCGTTCCTAGTGACATGGGTCTTGCAGGATTTTCTGTCCTGGAATCACTTCGAAACCACAACAAGCTCTGATGCCGGAGAAGCGGGAGGAGAAAGGCTGGTCGGGAAACCATGTTTTCCCTTTTCTCTCTCTTCCTTCTTCAAAGATGCTTCACCTTGACTTTCCTCTTTGCCTTCCAGGGCCTCAGCGTTTTCCTCCTCGTCCTTTGACGTCAGAGCCTCCCCTCAACGGGGCACCCGCTGTTCCCTGAGTTTTTCAGGGTGCTGCTTGTCCTCAGCCCTCATCCTCAGCGCGGAGCACCCACTCAGTCTTTCCCTGCCACCTCCCTCTCAGGATCGAGCTGCCACTCATGACAGTTGGTGAGGAGCAGAGAACAGTCACCTCTGAGTGTCAGGACGAGGGACATGTCGTCCTGGCTGTGTGCGCGCCGAGTCTCACGTCTGATCGGTGAGACAGGCTGCCATCCCTGAGCGAAGGCGCCTGAGCGGCGGCTCCCGGGGGCTGAGGCTCCTCTGCCATGTCATTCACACCGGAGGAGCAGCGACCTCGCTCCCTCGTCCCTGGCTTGGGTTTTCAGGCCAGAAGTGGGGGACTGGACCTCAGATGACCCAGCCACTGCTGTTCTTCACCCCACGGGGGCTTGATCTTGGCGTCCTGATTTGGAAAGATCGAGACGCCCACCGCAGGCAGCTAGAGACCATCCTCATGAAAACTCTTCCTTTGTTTGTTTGTTTGTTTGTTTTGAGACTAGGTCTCGCTACGTTTGCCCGTGGAACCGCAGGCTCTCGTTGCCCAGGGTACCACAGACTCAAGCAATCCCCAGCCTCAGCTTCCCAGGTAGCTGGGATGACAGGCACGCACCACCAAGCCCAACTATTTTTTTTGGAACTAGGTCTCGCTACGTTGCCCAGAGGGACTCGAACCGTGATCCCTGATCCCTGCCGCGGCTTTCTAGGCTGCTGCTTACAAGCACGCGCCACCATGCCCAGCCAGGAGGAAGAATTTTTTTTTTTTTTTTAGACTAGGTCTCGCTATTTTTGCCCATGGAACCGCAGGCTCTCGTTGCCCGGGGTACCACAGACTCAAGCCGTCCCCAGCCTCAGCCCCCCAGGTAGCTGGGATGACAGGCGCACACCACCACGCCAAGCTGTTTTTTTGGAGCTAGGTCTCGCTACGGGCCCCAGGCAGGACTCGAACAGCCATCCCTAGCCCCGGCCACTTCCTAGGCTGAAGCTTACAGGCACGCGCCACCGTGCCCGGCCAAAACTCTTCCTTTGTAATGTCGCACCTGAGATTAAGTTGACGGCGGGTGGTGTGGAGGACGATGGGGCTTCGGGGGTGTGTGTGGGGCGGCAACTTGCCCCCTTGGGGGGGGGAAACCTGCCCGCTGTGCGGTGACCCGAGACTACTCAGTAGGATGCGACACCGTTCAAAACAGGACGATTGGAAGAAAGACTGCGATGGAGGTTCACCAGCTTCTGAGTCTTCTACATCAGCCGCCTAAAAACGAGGGGCTGCCAGTCCAATGTCACCATCGGGCGCCGTGGTCGGTCAGGGCTTCACCAGGGTCCATTTAAGCCCTGTGTTCTTGACATACAAGGGGCTCCCCTTTTCCACATGCACCCGTGCCCCCGCTGCGGTCGCCCCCACCCCCGCCCCCGCCAAGCTTGCTGCACTCACCAAGGTTCCAGGACTTGTGCAATTGACTTACGTGAGCCGTGCACGTCGGGCCCCCCAGGTGCCTGACCCCCGCCTGGCTCAACGCACCTCCCTCCGAGCGGGCACTGCTGGGTTCCACTGCGGACCTTGGGCCTCCTGTACTCTGCATTACTCTCAGAATCGAGCCAGGCGGGCGCGGCGCCCTCGCCAGACAGGAAGCGCTGCTGCTGACAGACTGACCCGGCCTCCACACCCGCCAGGCTGCTCAGAACCCCCTTCCCGCCAGACCTTGACCTTGGACTTCTGCATCTTTCTTGGCACCCAACTTAGCCCTGGGTCTCCCACTCTCCATCCCGCCCGTCCCTGCCCTCGGCCTCTGCGCACCCCTGAATGCCGGGCCAGCCCCACGGTTCCAGGGACGGCCCCTGTCCTCACTCACCACCTGTGCCTCAGCTGGGAACAAGCAAGCGTCAGAGTCCACGGATGCTTCCTTCCCCAGGAAGGTGAACCAGCCACAAGCGCTGTAGCTCAGGCCTGCAGGAGGCTGGGGGCGGCCAGGGGGGCCGGCCCGTGGGCGAGCGTGGCTGGGTAGGGCTGGGCAGCTTTACCATCACGCTCTGCCCTCACCTTGCTGACTCGGCCTTCCTGTGGGCGCAGTGCTGGGCCACCAGGCTGGGCGCTGGCTACCGTGACCAGGCGAGCCGGCTGGCTCCTGAGGGACCTCCGGTGGGCACGGCCGAGCCCAGCCCGGTGTCTGCAGAGCTCCCGGGAGTCCCACCTGCCCCAGGCATTCTCTGCTCGGAACAGTCCCGGGCCCCGCCGCCCTTGGGCTCGCTGAGCTCTGAGTGCGAGGTGGAATCTGGTGATGCTGGGGTTGGGGGGGGCGGGGGCAAGGTCGCTGGGCAGGCTGGGAAGGGGCAGTGGCTCTCACACCTGCTTGCGAAGGGCACAGCCGTGAGAACAGCCGCGGTGCTGATGAGCCTCCAGCTCCCTCCCTCCAGGCGCTCTGGCTGTGACCCGCGCGGGCCACGCGGCACGTGTGAGATGCTGCCGGTGTGACTGACCTCCCCCCCCCACCTCACCTGCTGGCCCGGATACTCCACGTAACTTCTGAGGAGGCTGAGGCCTAACTCTGACGGACCCTGGCGCGGGCTGCGGCCGCTGATGGACGCGCCCTCGTCTCAGGTGAAAGCGCACACGTGGGCCCCACGCTCCCGCTTCACTTTCGGGACTTAACTGCTCCCTCAGCTCTGAGAAACTACGCCACGCACTCTCCCCCCCTCAGAGTCATTTCCAAGGCGCCCCAGGCAGATGGCCGCACTCACTGGCTTCAGCAGACAGAAGAGCGAGTATAATCTCGCTCACGGTGCCAGCCCGGCCCCCACACCCAGCTGTTGTTAGAAGGCCCCGTTTTGGGAGAAAGAGCTGGAAAGTAAAGGGAACGAGCCGTGTCCTGACTAGACCCACGGCGTTTTCCGGGGCCGCACTGCTCTGAAGTAGCTTGGGAGCTTGGGTCCTGGCTGGACGGGGATCAGGCTGACCGGGGGGGGGGCACTTTTAATCCACTTTAAGGAAATGTGGGTCATGGGCACGTTACATTCTTCAGGATGTGGGTTTCCAGTCGCAATTCACAAGCACAGGGTGACATGACCCAAAATCACCTATTTTGCACAAGTTCCTACAGCCGCTTCCCTGAGAGAAGTGGTTAATAAAGTCAGGGCTAAAAGGGTGGCTCAGATTTGCTAAGCTTTTCTCCCCTATAGACACGGAGGAGGTGCCCCCTACATAGCCTTCCACTGTCTCGTCAGCAGCCACCGAGAAACCCGTTCCGTGAGCAGCCTAGTAACACCATCTCACCCATGGTTTATGGGGTGTCTTTATCCAAGAGGCGCCTGGGGGTATTTCGATCTCTGTTTACCTCAACAGCAGGAAACAGCAGGAAGTTAATCCAAGGTGGACATCTATCAGATAAGCTATGGCTACGTCACAATTTTCCCCTCTCAAATAGGTGTGCTAAGAGGTAGGTAGTTTCTTAAAGACAGACTTGATGTTTCAGGCAAAGTATAAATATTGCTGTCGAGCTGGGCATGGTGGCGTGCGCCTATAATCCAAGTGCTGGGAGGCAAGAGGCCAGGGATCGCTTGAATTCACAGGTTCGAGTCTACCCCGGGCAACATAGTAAGACCCAGTCATGTCACCCACTGACATGGCTGTGGTGCCTCAACTCCTCAACTTCCCCAAGACAAGGAGGGGGCCCCGGACCTGGTCTGAGCTGCAGAAGGAAGGTGAGAGTTGATCTGGGCGATGGTGGACGAGCCCACCAGGCAGGATCCTGGTTGAGGGTTTGGAAATTGTAGCCATGGTGCGAATGGGCAGGGAGCTGGTCTGGGGGGCTGGCGCTTGCCCTGACAGCCTGGAGCAAGAGTAGGCAGGGGCTGTGGGAAGCGGGGTGATGGAGCACAGGTGCTAACGCAGAACAGGATGCACGTGAATCTGGATAAAGGCTGGCACAGCAGCAATGAGTTGGGAGAACGTCCTCCCAGCAGCCTGTCCCGTGTGCCACTGGACTGGAGCATTTGCCACATTATTGTGGTCTGAGGGACTGTGATGGGTGAGCTACAGCTACTGCTGGCCAGCCGCTCTCTGCAGTCTTCCCACCTGCACCGGTGCTGGGTCAGCGGGCAGAGAGATGGAGAGACCTCACTCTAGGGCTGAGTTGGCAGTGAGCTGGGGGTCAGGGGCCGAGCTTCAGTGCTGATGGTTAATCTCTGCAGCCTCCTGAGAAAATGGGGGGCCTTTGGCTTACTCCCACCTCAATCAGACCTGCGCTAGGAAAGCAGAAACCAGTTCTCCAGCGGCAGACAAGGAGAGGGGAGGGAGTCATAACGGCCCTGGAGACACTCACCGCCTGGGGGGACCCAGACAGTGTGATCGGGGCCACTGAGACAAGACCAGAGACAGCGATGGGTGCAGACCTTCCCCAGAGTCCAGCTGCATCGGCTCCGGCCTGGGGAGCCAGATCCCGGGCCCAGAGCTGTGGGCGCATGAGCGAGGCTCCTCCTTGACCAACCACTGGGGGAGGAAGCCACCTGGAGCTGGGGCTGCGGCCTCAC
>PVHY01032562.1:0-11790 GCA_004024945.1 Uropsilus gracilis
ACACACACCTTTCCATGCAAACACACACACACACACACCCTCCAATGCAAAGATTCTCCAAGGCTTTCAGACCTGACCACACACACACACACACACACTCTCTCTCTCTCTCTCTTTCTCTCTCCAATGCAAACACACACACAAACACTCTTCAATGCAAACACACACATATGCACACACTCTCTCTTTCTCTCTCCAATGCAAACACACACACAAACACACTCTTCAATGCAAACACACACACACACACACCCTCCAATGCAAAGATTCTCCAAGGCTTTCAACAGAGGAAGTACCTGATTTAACTAAATCATCACAAATTTGGGGATACTGGTCCTTTTTCCCACACAGTGGAGAGAGACGTTGTGCCTGAGTTTGTTTTTCACCCAGAGGATTCTATGCCCGATTACAGGCTCTGCAGGCCTAACCCCAGCGAGAACAGGCCACTCCAATGGGAAAAGAAAGCACCGGGGGTCAAAGGGTGTGGCTGGCTCATTACTAGTCTCCCAGCCAACCAGCGTCAAGCACACAGTCCACCAACAGCAATGTTGTTGCTAAGACTTATAATGCAATTTCTTCAAGGAAAACTCACTCAACCTCCTTTCCAAATCGATTCCCATCACAGATTGCTTTAATAGATGTCCACCCCCTCCCGCCACGTGTCTTAATAGACACTTCAGGCCGTTGAGATGCTGGATCATAAAACAAACCAACCCGAATGGCGAGTCCCTTTCTCCACCGGGAGCACACCTCCACAGGGGTGACTCTCAAACAGAGAGCAGGCCAGCTCTTGTCCTCCTCCTCCGCACCCCCCCCCATCAGATGCCACTGCCAAGGGAGCTCAGCCTGTGCTTCTGAAGTACCTGCCAGAATGCGGTGGGAGGGGAGCACCCAGCCGCCCTGTCTGGGGAGCAGGGCTCATGTCCGGGGGCATTCCCGAGGTTAATTAAGTCGCTCAGGCCCAGCTATGCTGCCAGCCTGCGTCCAGACACTTCTGGCGCCAACACTCAGGCGGGACAGGGATTCCCCTTGGGCTCGACTGAAATGCTTGGAGCAGACCGGAAGGGCTCTGAATTGCCTCTGCCAAGCTCCCGGGTCGATGGGCGCGTGTGCTTTATCACAGGCCTGTTGCCCGAGGTGCCAGGCTGCAGCTGTTTCTTCCCCTTCTCTGCGCCTTCTTGCACCCACCTCTCCCCTCCTCCAGCTCCCAAGGCTTGCAGACTGCAGGTGGTGGGATGGTATCCTCGGCCATGCCAGGGTGGCCTGGCCGGGGGACTCTGCCACCAAGGTGACCCCTTCCTCCTCCACCATCAGAGGCTTCCCCTACTCCCCAAGGAGCTGCCAACGTTGCCTGGCCTTCAGTTACACGGTCCCGGCTGGGGACGGCTCAGGTCCTGACGTAACCAGGTGAGGAGGCCCTGCAGAGGCAGGTCTCCAGCAGGAACGCTGGCCTTGCAGATGGGTCTCCCCTTCAGGGGTGCCAGTGGGGGGGGTCCCCGCAGGTTGGGGTGGAGGAAGACACAGTCACCTGGCAGTGGGAAGGCGCACGTTCTTGAGATTTAATACATGAGAGTGGGTCTCTAACTCAGCCCCCGTCTCTCACAATCTCTCATTCATACTTAAAAGTTGGGGGCCGGGCATGGTGGCTCGTGCCTATAAGCTTCAGCCTATGAAGCGGCCGGGGCTAGGGATCACGGTTCGAGTCCCGCCTGGGGCCCGTAGTGAGACCTAGTTCCAAAAAAATAGCTGGGCGTGGTGGCGCATGCCTGTAATCCCAGCTACCTGGGAAGCTGAGGCTGGGGATGGCTTGAGTCCGTGGTACCCCGGGCAACGAGAGCCTGCGGTTCCACAGGCAAAAATAGCGAGACCTGGTCTCATAAAAAAACAAAACAAAACAAAAAAAAAAAAACCCACAAAAACAAACATACTTAAAAGTTGGGGAAATGAGTACGTCTCGCTTCCTGAGGATCCCGCGATGCCCACCTGAAACCGAAGAAAGGGACACTCCGTTTCATAAACTGAGGGTGGGGGTGGAGCTGGCAGCTGACTGTCTGCAGAGGTGTCTCACCCCAGGCTGACATCCCCAGCCAGGCTGTAGCCAGCTCTCCCGTGGCCATTCCGTGGCCTCAAACAGATGTGCTTTCAGACACAGCCGACTGGCAGGAGAAAGTTCCAAGTTCAGGCCACCAGCTGATGACTGATTTGCCACCGGGGGAAGGCCATGAGGCTGCCCCCCCCATCACCCAAGGCCGAGCAGCCCCCACTCTCACCCAGTCTGGGTGCAAGCAACCTCGGGATTCGAGGGCCTTTTCCCCCCAGACACAGCGCCCCACGATGCCAGCCGTGGGAGGACCATCTCGGTGGGAGCTGGGTGCTGAGTGCTCAGAGCTGCTCCAGATGTATCGGAAGATACTTCACTGTGGACTGTTCCTCAAGTGTGTGAGCTCCCGGGGTTCCCATGAATCCATCTGTCACCCAGCAACGGATTTTTGCAGGCAGTCCATCCATCGTTATCAAAGGAGCCTGGGACTCTTCACAGACACCCCCACACTCGGGCCACCCCTCGTCGCTTCTCGGCCACAGCTGACCCTGTTACGGATACTCCCTAACAGGGTGGAGATGATTAAAGGAGCATCTCTCTCTTGGGAGATGCTGAGGAGCGTTCCTTCCCCTTCCCTGCCTCCCAGCAGGGACATCCGGGAATATCTGACCCTGTTTGAATCACGTGACGTGCCTGATGGTTTTGGGGGGGGGCCCGCGTAGGTGTGCACGTCAGCTGGAAACCTTTGTTATTCCCACAGTATTTTGAGCGGTGTTATTTTGCTAACATGTCATCCTGGTAGCCTCGGATTGAGGCGAAACAGCTACAATTTCTTTTGTTGATAAATAAACCGCAAGCGTTTTTGGGACGGTTTATCTCCCTCTGTGTCAGCAGAAGCTACCTCGGGTTTCTCTGTCTTAAAAGACTTTCCACTGACGTTTTTGGTCTGGCAAGTGGGCTCACCCAGAAGCTGCCTGCATGTGAAATCAGGGTCGTGGTAGAACAAAGCTCAGCCTGAAGTCTGCTTGCTAGGCTGGCGATAGGAACCCACCACTGTTCTCTCGGCTTCTGGAAAAGAGCCCACAGGGTCAGGACAATGGGGCAGAACCCACCCTCCAGGGTGCCTGACACATGGGCTTGGAAATCTTTGGAATTAGATTTTCTTTAAAGCCAAGTCAGAAAAGAACTCACGTGCTTTCTAGATCGTATCGAGGTGTGGCCCTTTGCCCCGAAGTAAACGAAAAAGACTCTTAAAAACAGACGACCACGGTGAGTTCTGAAAGGTCCCGGCCAACATGGTCCGGGTGTGATGCAGTTTAAACGGCGGGTCCCAGGAAGGCAGGTGACCGAAGGGATGTCCTACCCATGTCCCAGAGACACATGAGACCTTGCTGGTTGCAGCAAGTTTGTGGAGAAAATGTCTAGAGTTTGAAAGTCAGGTCCAAGCACGCAGCATTTTATCATCTTCTCATCTTCCTTTCTCTCAGAATCAAAACATAACAAACATGTCCAGCTGCTACAAACAGAACCTTGCTATAAATAAGACGGCTGAAGGCCAAAAAGGAAACTGGCCGATGTTTTGAGAGCTGAGAGCATCTCATGGGCCAAGCCCTGCTCCACACACCGGTGCCTCTCACTCAGCGTCCCTGGGCGCTCTGCAGCTGGCACCATGGGCCCCGTGGCACCGGTGAGGAAGCCAGGGCAGGCAGGGCTGGTCCCAGATGCCAATGGCTTGACTCGGTGCAGTTCCTGCCCGGGGCGCTGGCCTGCAGCCGGTGCCCGGCGTTTCCAAGTCCATCCTGTAAAATGGGGGACACGCCATGTACCTCATCGAACTGGGGGAGCCTGGGTGAAAGGAAGCATTTTAAATAACGTGCCCCCTTCTCAGGCACAGAGAGGCGCCCGGTACGTATCAGGCCTTTCCTTTTCCAGTGCAGCGAAAGAGACCGGGGACTTTGGGGGTGTGAAACCACCGACCATTTTCTAGAATGGCCGAGATCCCACCAGGACTCCAATCCCGCCGACCGTGGGGAGCTTAGCTGCACAAACTCAGCCAGCAGAGCCGGGGAACGAGGCAGGTCCCTGCAGGAAGGGAAGCCCATTGGGTCTGTCTGCTGAGCACAGCATTTTCCAGCCAGCTGCCTTCTTCCTCCTCCTCTTCCTCCTCCTCCTCCCCCCTTCTTCCTCCTCCCCTCCTCCCCCCTCCCCCTCCTGGCCCAGTGAGGTCAGCCTTGCCAGCGGGAGAACGGGATAGAGCACCACCATGGAGCATCATGGGCCAAAGCAGCTAGAAACTTGGCCTTTCATGGCTCGTCACAAAGGACCACGCTCTTTGCTCTTTCTGCAGGGCGAAGCTGTGTGAACTGGGGGTGGAGGGTGCGTGGGGGGGCCCTGCCCCAGGTTGGGGGGGGACGCCAACCGTGAACCCCAGGTCTGCTATTGCTCACAGGCCCAGGGGAGCAGATGGCACATTCACGGGGCTTCACTGAGAGGCATGCAACGAAGAGGAAGCCTTTACCAGCCCTGGACCTGACGGGACGAGGGAAGAGATGACGTTGTCAGGGTGCGCGTGGAAGCCGTGGGGAGGGAACGTCGTCTGAGAAGCCGTGGGGAGGGGAGATGCAACCGGAGCGGAGGTGTAAAGGCCTGGGACTCGGTCTGAGCCAGCACCACAGAAGGTTCTTTGGCTGTCCCCCTGCAGCTGAACCCAGGCAGACTCAGAGCCAGGGAGGCGGCTCCGGGGCACGGAGCAGAGAGGGCCAGGGTTGCAGGGCAGGCGAGCACCTGTGGGCTCCTCCCGCAATGTGGGGCCCGGCGCACTCCAAGCTCCCGGGCTCTAGCAGAACAGCTGAAGCCAGCTCGTTCAAGCATCCCCGTGGGAAGCACCCCCGAGCTCCCAAGACAGGAAGCTGGACCCGCAGAAAACCCCTGGGCCCCTGGGAGCTGCAAGGTGGCGGTTCGTGCCTCCCCTGCTCACTGCTGTTTTGCACGGTCCGCAGGCAAGTTTGCTCCGAGCTGGCACCGCAGAGGCCCGTGCAGGCGCTCACTCCTCTGCACCAGCTTTCCCGCTGCAAAGGTCACAGGCAACCCTTTCCCGCTCCCCCGCCTCGGGCCCAGGCCGCTCAGGAAACCGAGCTGGTCGCGCCACACATTTGAACCAACAAGCGCCTGGATTTTCTCCCAAATTCTATTTTCAAAAACATCAACAGCAAATGCTCTCGAGTCTCAGGTTTCAGGCGCTTTTATCTGATGACGCTGATCTGCTCTGGAGAAGTTAAGCAAAACACAGCAAAGCAGCAACCCTCGCCTCCCAGGAGCTTTGGGGGAGCCCCTACCAGCACCCCCTTCCTCAGAGCCCCCGTCCCCTGAGCTCTGATGTCACAGTCTCTCTGGACTCTCAGCAGCCTAAGCTGTCCTGAGCTGCCCCTTACAGCCTGGGGTTCGCTGAATCTCAAGGCGGCTGCTTCCTCCCCCATGTGACTCCCCGGGGAAGACCCCCCTCCAAGCTGTTGTTCAGCTCGTGCTCCAGGATGGCAGCCGGGATGCTGGGAGGCCGCGCTCGACGCTGTTCCGGAAGCTGAGAAGTCCGCGGAGCCCAAGGCTGGGCCTCTGCTCCCAGTGGTCAGGAGACGCTCAAGGAGCAAACACGTACAAGACGGCACCTGTGCCCCTGACAGCTACAGAGACAGACGCGACTATGCGGCAGGGGAGAGTGACGCCGCGGCCACAGGCCCAGGGCCAGCCAGCCTGCTCCTAGCTCAGCTCTGCCCTCCCTCGGTGATTCCAGCAAACGATATCACCTCCCTGCCGCCCAGCTTCCTCAGTGAAGGGAGGTAAGAACAGGATCTGCGGGGAGGGCTTCCTGGGTGGGAGCTGAACGCGCTGGCCGTTCAGGGTTGACTGCCCTAGTGCCGACACACAGGAGTGTTCTCCCTTTGGGCCGCGCTGACGACACAGGGTTGAGGAGGGTGGAGGGAGCCTCAGGAAGGCGGGAGCCCAGGCCTGCTCCTGAAACAGCAGGAGGCCGACAGACCCCGTGGGCGGGCGGATCAGGTCTCCCCAGGGCTGGGGTCTCTGCTGGGAACTGGCATCTGCACAAGACCTGTTTTCTGCGCTTTTAGAAGATTCGGCTTGCTTGGTGGGGCGGGGGCGAGCGCGGAGTTGAAGCCGGGGATGCGAAAGTCACTGTGGTGGTTCGGACGAAGTCAGAGGCCTGGACAGGGGCCAGTGGGACAGGGAAGGACGGGCCATTCCTGGCGCAAGGGCAGCCGGCAGCAGCCCCGGGGGCACAGCCTGTTTGCACGTGCGTCTTCCTGCACCGTGGCCGAGCGGCTGCGCCCGCACCCCCACGGCTCTGCCCGGAGGGCTGCGGGGGGGAGGGGGGGACCACGAAGCCAGCGCCGCCCCCACCCCAACAGCACAAGTGCCTGAAGCCCTGTTTCGGAGGAGGAGGCCGCGGGACCCGTATCTGGGGTGGATGGGGACCCGGGTTATTCCTGGGCCTTTGCCGTGAGGAACTGGGGGAGCCGTTTCCTGAGACCTGAGGGCGGGCCCCTGCCATGTGCTACGTTTGCGGAGTCCCTTGGACATGCGGGTGGAGCCTCCATCAGGTGGGGTGCCTGCCTGGCTCGCGGCTGCAGGCAGAGGCCCAGGTGTCCGCGGTCACCTCAAGCAGCCGTGCCCTCCACGACCCCTCACCGGCAGACGCAAGCTGAGCAACACTGTCACGGAGGCAAGATGGCGACGACAGCACCGGCCGCCCTTTATCCCACTGTATCTCAGCCAAGAGCAAACACCAAACGCCTGAGTCCCAGGAGGCAGCAGTGAGGAATTCAGCCTTCGGCCCCCCAAATCCCACAACTGCGCCCCACTCCCGCCATTGACATAGTCTTCACCTGGTCACCTTCCCCTCCTCTCTTTGTTGTCATCAGAGTCCTTCCTTTTCGCTCACTCTATCTATCTATCTATCTATCTATCTATCTATCTATCTACCCATCATCTATCATCTATCTGTCATCTATCTATCATCTATCTGTCATCTATCTTTCTGTCATCTATCTATCTATCTATCTATCTATCTATCTATCTATCTATCTATCTATCTATCCTTCCATCCGTCTCTCCATCTACCCATCATCTATCATCTATCTGTCATCTATCTATTATCTATCTATCATCTATCTGTCATCTATTATCTATCTATCTATCTATCTATCTATCTATCTATCTATCTATCTATCTATCTATCTATCTATCGTCCCCTCTTCTCTCTCTGTTGTCATCAGAGTATCTATCATCTACCTGTCATCTATCATCTATCATCAATCTATCTATCATCTACCTATCTGTCATCTATCTATCTATCTATCTATCTATCTATCTATCTATCTTCCCCTCTTCTCTCTCTGTTGTCATCTATCTATCTATCTATCTATCTATCTATCTATCTTCCCCTCTTCTCTCTCTGTTGTCATCAGAGTATCTATCTATCTATCTATCTATCTATCTATCTATCTATCTATCTATCTATCTATCTATCCATCTATCATCTATCTACCTATCAGGTCTCTCTATGTTGCCCGGGATAGTCCCGATCTGGGATCCCGTAGACTCCAGCTTCAGCCTCCAGATAGCTGGGATTACAGGCATGTACCACCACGGCCAGCTATTTTGACACTAGGTCTCACTATGTTGCCTGGGGCAAGTCTCTAGCCCACGAACTCAAGTGATTTCTAGTCTCAGCCTCCCTTCCTAGGCTGGGATTAAAGGCGTGCGCCACCATGCCTGGCCCTTTTTATTATCCCAGCCCCCATCCACCCTAACTCAAGGAGGGAACACCTCTCCCTCCAGCTTCCCCAGGGCCAGTGCAAGGCTCAGCAGCTTCACGCTTCGTGTCAAAGATGCAGCTACTGACATGATGTCTGAAACAGGGCGCGGAAGCAGGGGCATGGGGTGAGACTGTCTCACGGCTCCAGCATGTCAGCTCTCTGGCACTCGATGGTCCAAGACCCTCTTGCCTTTCCCAACACATCTTTGAGCAGACGCTCTCTGATGATGTGACATGGATGACTGACAGCTGTCACTCACTCCGCAGATATTTATCGAGTGGCTCAGTCTGGGAATCCAGGTCTAGGGGCCCCTTTCCCGGGTGCTAGCCCACAGACTGCACGAAGGGCGGAGACTATTCGGTTTCTGTAAGAGTCTGTTAAAAACGCTTCTATTTCTGGCGTGGCGCGGGCCGGCTTTCTAGGTTTCTATTAGACAGCAAAGCGAGAGCTACCCCCTCCGTGCTGGGAGGGAGAGGAGTGCTGGAGGGCCGCGCTGAGTACGGCTGTCAGGACACGTTCCCCCTTTTGGAGCCGAGACCTCGGGCACACAGACATTCGGTACCAGACACCCCGTGCTGGGTGCCCCCGCCTCGCCGCAGAGACACCCCAGGCTGGGCCCCCGAGTGAGCAAAGGAAGCACAACTGCAGGGAGCCCCGGAGAGCGGAGGAAGGTGCAGCAGAGTGGGTGCCATCTGAGTGCTGGCTCCTCGGGCTCCTGAGGTCCTGAAATCTTGGTTGAAGCTAAAAACAGGACAAAGTAGAGAGATGGCGGCCCTGCAGCCTGCGCTGCCCACTGCTGTCTGCGTCATGGCCAGGTTCTGCGTCCCGAGCCACGGGACTGAGCTGCACTCATCAAAGGAGCGTGAGGCCCCCTGCGCCCCAGGTCATCATGAGAAGGACAGACAAGGTGCGCCCAGCGCCTCCCGGGCGCCCGAGGAGAGCTGCCCTCGTTGGCAGAAGCCTGCTCTGACTCAGGGGCCGCATGATGGGAACTTCCTCTCCTGAACTTTAAACGCCGGGGTTTGCCCTTCCGCCTGGAAGGAGGGGGGGCGCGAGGAAGGAGACGGGAGGCCCAGCCCACCACACCAGAGCACACCCACGGCTGTCCCCAAACCAAGAAGCTCGGGGCCAGAACCCTAGGACTGGCCTTTCCCCAGGCACCTCCTGGAGGGAAAATAAACAAGACAAGCGGACGCTGTCATCTGCTCCTGTGTTGTCCAGCAGCGCCTTGTCCAGCGGCCAGGGCTGCACGCCCTGCCCGGGCCTGCCGGTGATGGGGAGACAGAGCAGAAGGCGAGGAGGAGGAAGGGGCTGCGCCCTGGACGCAGGAGGGAGAGAGAAGGGAAAGCAGCGGCAGCTTGTCCAGCATGGGCGGGAGGAGGGCGGGCTCACAGCCTCTGCCAGGCGCTGCCTCCGCAGGCACAGAGCAACAGTGGCATCTTCAGGGCGGCCAGATGAATGCAGCTGAGAGCAGGAGGGAGGGCAGAGAAGCAGGGGCTTTGGGAAGTCATCCCATCAGCAGCCCCAGCACATACCACCTCCTCCCCCCCACCCTCCTAACTCCCACCCCTTCCCACCACTCCCCCCATATGCCCAGGCCTTCCACAGACCACTACTCAGTTGTCACAAAAACCCCAAGTTGTGACTAAGATCTGGCTCGAGGTGACGTTAAACGACGTGGGTCAGAAGGGAAAGGCAGTTCCCCAGTGGTTCCACGCATTTGGGGAACATAACGAAGCAAAGAAAATAAACCAGCCAAACACTAAGATGGGTTCCCAGACTCTCGGCAGAATACACTGTCACCAAAGCGGGGAGGGGAGGTGAGAGGGTCCCCGTGCTGGCTTCTTGGTGGAGGGTGAGTGAGGAGGGCGCAGCTATGGACAGGAGACACTGTACACCCCAGTGATGTGTGTGTGACTGAGTGTCACCTTAATAACGTCTGAGAGGGGAAAAGATGTTTGCCAAAGAGCAGACTCGCAGTGGAGACATCAGGTGGCCAGCCTGGCTTTTCAGCTCCTGACTGGTACGTGCGCTGATCAAGTCACACCCAGCCGGGGTCCCCACACCCTGGGGCGTTGGCATCCCTCCCTCCTGCTGTTGGGAAGGTGCCAGGCAAACTCTCAGAGAGCTGGACACTCCAGAGGGATGTGCCGGTAAGCCACCGACACAGGGCAAGCGACCGACACCGATGTGGACTTTCAAAGAAATGAAATTTAGCAGACATGGAACAGCTCGCTGAACCTCTGGGGAAACTGAGTCACCAGGCTCAGGGACAGATGAGAACAGAGAACTAAGTAGTAGGACCCAGGGAAGCCTGCACAGGGCGGTGGTTTCTGGGGAGCTTATCCTTGGGGGCACCCACAGCCACCACCTGCACTAGCAGTGACTGCTGGTCCTACGGCTGGTTTCAGTGTCTCTGCTGTCCCCAGAGAGCGGGTGAGAGCTCTGGCACCCCCAAAATGGGACGCCCACTGCCCCTGCTATCTGACGTTCAAACTTCTCCATTTAAAGCCCAAGGAGGTTGCACCTCATTGGTCAATTCCAGCACAGATGTAAGGGGCCCCCAGCAAAAGACCTGCCATAAAGCACTAACACCGCCCCCACTTCCGGCGACACTCCCATCTCCTCGGTGCAGGACTGCAGAGACAGTATCTGCGGGCCTGCCACCCGGGAGTGTTTTGAGAGTAGGGGGGTTGCGTGTCAAAGTAGAGAGGGCACAGGAAATAAAAAAATTAAGGCCCACGTGTTGATTCTGTCACCAGCTCCGTGACTAGGGCAGGCGACAGAGCACCTTTCCTCCCTTGCAGAATCATTAATTCCCGCCCACCTCGCAGAGCTGACACGTGCATCCAATCAGATCACGGCGGTGGGCGGGCTTTGCGGAGGTTACTATCACCCAGCCAATCTGCTCAACTCCCGGGTCCCAAGGGCCCCATCTGTAAAATGAAATAAGCCTTATGTCGTAGAGCGAGTGTGAGATACGCTAGACCATCAGAGGGGAATGACTTCTAGACTGAACTTTTTTGATGTCTAGGATTTGTCCCAAAAGAGCGGAGGTGCCAGCTGGGGGACAAGGCAGGGAGGGACAGAGATGAGACAGGGAGGCCTGGTTGCCGGGCACCTGATACCAATCTGAGTTGGCAGGAACATGAATCTCCCATTAAAAAAAAAAAAAAAAAAGTGTGGAGCTTTGTTGCTTTTCCTTTGTTTTTAATGAAGGGTCTTGGAATACTTAGAAGAAAAGGGCCACTCTCTCAAACTTTCATGACCGAGTCAGCCTTGGGCTCGGCTGTTTTCTCCGGCATGGTGGTTTCTCTGAAGCCGTGAATATGGGCAGTGTATTCGCTCATAAAATGTAGGCATTGCGTAACACACAGGTAAAAGAGGCCTAAACAGAGTAAGGGGACTTTGTAGTTGCAAATTCCCGGTATGGACCCTGCAGGAGAGAACGTATCACCTGGAGGGTGTGTAGAGGGAAACAGGAGCCTTTGCTTTTTAGAAAAGAAAAAAAAAAAAAAAAAAAGATAAAAAGGAGCACGAACTTTTGGAAAGAAGAGAGAGGAGGCAAGTTCACGGAGCTCCGAGGTTTTGGCGCCTGGAGGAAAAGGACGCAGAAGCAGAATCTTCTGGAGCTCTCCCAGCATCAGGGCCTGGAGGGTCTGAAGCCGTGTGAGGGTGGAGGAGAGGTGACCCTGAGAAAGTGCTGAGCCACCCTGCCACCCGGAAACCCGAGCTGAGCCTCGTGTGGGGAGTGACTGAGAACCAAGGGGACGGAACCTGGAGATTTCGGACTGAGGTAAACCCCACACCGCTGCCCCAGGAGCAGACGTGGGGTTCCTTTCTGCTTGGGGTACTTGTGCGGGTGTGGACTATTAGACCGTTTTCTTTTTTTTTTTTGAGACTAGGTCTAGCTATTTTTGC
>PVHY01032563.1:0-11788 GCA_004024945.1 Uropsilus gracilis
ATTGCTCGGAAGTCTGTGTTGTGAGCTCTGCTTAAGGGACTGTAGACTGTGGCACATTGTCGGCCTGGTTAACTTTATTACCTCCCAGCACATTATTTTTGACTGGACATGTTGACATAATAACATTTTCTCATGCAATTGGTTCAACCACACATTGGCTTAGCATCTGAATTCCTTGCTGTGGGGAATTTTCAGTCTGTCTCTAATGCATGAAAAATAGCGTTTGATCTTTCTGTGGAATCAGAAACCGGCAGAATTTGCCTCAGTAATGACTTAAAATGCAGCGGCTGTAAATGTATGATTTTCGCTTTGCCTTTCGCTTTCCCATTTTATGGAATCTACCTGGAGGGACTCAAAGAGATGATGGAAAACAAACAAGTAGAAATTAAGAAACTCTCTGCTGTTAAAGATAAATTGTTGTAATTACACTTTCCGATAGCTCCTAGAAAGACAGCAGTAAATAATCCAGGCTAAATTTAATTGTGTCCTAGGTTCATGAAAAACACCAAGTTGGTGTAAGAAGTGAGAGGTCACATTTTGGTTTATATTCCTCTGGGCTATTAATTCTTTGCTCACATACCCACATGGATTTTTATATTAAAAAAGAGCTCTGCACTCTCTATATTGTTTTGTAAACTGCTGTCCCTGGGGCCTACCCCGGTAGTTCTTGGAGAGAACTTCTTGTTACTTACACATCATCTACAGCGAAATCCAGAGTTTTAAGGGGTCTGTATTTTATTGACTCTCTCCTGCTCCCCTTTAAAAGCCAATGGCCTACCGATGGACATTAGGTCTTCAGGCAATGTCCCTATTTTTAAGCAAGGCTGCTGGCCTGGGAGTCCCGTGAACTCTCTGCCTTGCTTATCTTTGTAAACTTGCTTCATAGTTTTCTTAAGATAAATTCCTGAAACCTGAGATCCAAGGTGCAGGGAGGCTTGCTGTATCTGCATGCATTTGCCGCCCTGCAGCAGCTGCCAGCAAGTACATCCCAGGGCTGTTCGAGTATGTCCAGTGGCTGGGCGGTATTTTTGATAATGTAAAGTGAAAATATGAAGACTCCCTATTAAGCAGTTGGAATAGCCATCACTTCATGATCAGATAGGAAACTTATCTGGGCATTCATAAAAGCAGGAGTGGTTTAATGCAAATATGTTAGAGAAGAATGTGAGGTCAAAAGTTTACATAGGAAACTTCCTTCTGTAATAAGTATGTATGTTTCTTTTGCCAGTCTTTGAAGGTATCATTTACATACAGTAAAATCCTTACATCTTACCTGTACAGTTTAATGAGTTTTGGCAAATAGGTAAATCCACGAAGCCACCGTTTAGATAAGAGCATTTTTCTGGTCAGTCCCCATATCCTGCAACCATTGTTATGATTTCTATCTGTAGGTTAGTTTGGGCTGTTTTCTTTTTCAAACTCTATGTAAACAGGCAGTACAGTGTGCTGGATGTGTACACATTTAATACTGTTTCTGAGGAAAGTGTAGATTTCAAACTACTTCTTAGAACAAAGAATGTGAATGGATATGAAAACTATATAGTGTAAGAACATTCATCAAAAGAATGAAGTTGGGACCCTTCCCACATACTGTGTACAAATTTAGCCCAAAATGTACCACAGGCTGAACGTAGGTGCTCAAGCTATAAAACTGCTGAAGAAAACATGGACAGACTTCATGACTAGAGATGTGGCCTGCTTCCCTGGGTGTGCAGCCAAATGCACAGACAACAACAAGAAAGATAACGACCTCTGTGCACTAACGAACGCTAGCAGGAGAGTAAAAAGGCAGCCTTTGTAGTGGAAGAAAGTATTCACGGGCATATTATCTGCCGAGGGATTAACATCCAAGTACGCAAAACACTCAAAACTAACAACCCAGCTTAAAACCAGGGGGAGGTCCTGCGTAGAAACGATGTGAAAACGTGTGAAAAGAGGCTGAACATCCCTGGCTGTTAGCTTGGAAATGAAGATCAAACCCAGAGTGGGTGTTACACCATTTCATTCTTACCAGGAGAGCTGTCCCAGAAACCCAAACCAGACAGCGGCAAGTGTTGTCAAGATGTGGAGCTGCCGGATCCGCCAGACGGTGATGGTGGAGTGGTGGGGCAGTAAGTTCCCAAAATGCTAAATGCAGAACCCCAAGGGCCCCCCATTCCAGTGCTGGGCATACACCCAACAGAAGCGAAAATAGCAACAAGTATTTGCACACACACCGTCATTCGTACCGTTTTCACAAGAACCCAAGGTGGGAAACAAACCATCATCCATTGATGAAAGACTGGAGACATGGAACGGCGTCCATGGGGGGGGGGGGTCCTTAGAAGGAGTGACACCTGCCAAGTGCTCTGCCTCGAAGGAGCCTTGACGATGTTATGCTGAGCGAAGCAGGGCAGACCCTTACGGACGACTGTTGTCTTGCTGCACTCCCACGAGCTGCTAAATTCGTGGACCCAGGACCCAGAACTGTGGGACTCAGTGACCCGGTGGGTCAGAGCCGGGAGCCGCCTGCCAGGCTGAGGTTCTGTGGACACACGTGGTAGTCATTGCTGGCAGCCAAACCTGCAGCGTGCCCCTCAGTGTGCACTTAAACATGGTTAAAACGGCGCATTTTCATATTGGCCTGTTGTACCCCATGAAGGAAAGAGCCAGTCGATCTCTGGGAAGCTGAAGATGTGATAGAATCCGTATTCCAGGGATCAGGGCTTGGGTGGTATGTCTAGGGCATCGTGAAGGACCCCCTGCCATCCTGAATTGTTTCCTCCCAAAGGCTGGGCAAGCGGGCAGTGTGAATGGAGGCAGATGATCCAGCTGAGAAAAGGGGGTGGGCACTTCCAGCCTCATGCCTCGGCAGGCAGTGTCTGTTCTGGATCTTTCTAAGGCTGTTTTGAAGCTGGGCCACCGGGCTGGACCCAGGCCGGGTCAGGGCACAGTGTGCCCAGGCCCCGGTCGGTGGTGTGTGCGGCCTCTGCCTTAACCCAGAGGTTCAGCTGTTAGAGGGCGGGCTCCTGTGGGCTCTCTGCTGGCTGGCACGGTGGTGGCTTGGGGTCAGCCGTGCTTGACAACTCCAGCATTTACAGTGGCGAGGGTGCTGCTGGCATTTGGGGTTGGGAACATTTTCGCTGGGGCAGGGAGTTCCATGCTTTGTAGGCCATTTAACAGCAATGGGGCTTCTGCTCACTAGCAGGCAAATGACAGCTCTACCCGGCACCCCAAGTGGTAATGATCATCAAAGACCTCTCCAGACCCTGCCAAATTTCCCAAAGCGGAGCTTCCTCCAGCTGCAAGCCAACTAGCTGACCCCATCTTTTTTCAGTTGCTTTCTTTTCATTTGTCTTTTTAAATGTATAAATAGAAGACACTTGTCTTCAAGATTTAAAATACATAAACATATCTTATTAATGAAAGAAAAATAAAGTTGTTCTGGTTTCTTTTCAAGAATCCCACAGATCCATGGATGTGCTGATCTTTTTCATCTTGGTATGGTGTGTTTCTCAGACTGTTTGACTCCAGAAATGATTTTTGTGAATTAACGCTTGGGATTAGGGTCTGTGTGTGCACGCACAGGTGAGTGCACTTGTGTGCGCATAGCAGTGGATGCCACACTGGCCAGGGGTACTCTGCCCTAGGTGCTCCCTGGACGTATACTCGGGGATGCCCGTCTGCTTGGTGCTGGGTCTCTTCCATCTACCAGCGGCTACACTGAGACTGTCAGGGAAGCAGGTCGTCCATCTCCAGAAGCCCTGCATCTGGGCTGATCTGCAGCACCAACAGCGGTATCTGGTCATGGGAGAATCAGACTTGAGTTCCAGATACGGTAGCCACAGCACTTAACTCTCTTAAAGAAACGCTTGCAAGCAACCAGGAAGGGTAACTTCAAGGTCGCCATGTGGCTTGCTTCCTAAGTAACACTGGACTCCATGCACAATTCCAGGCAGCATGGGTCTTCTTCTGGCTGCAGTCTTCATCGGAATCCGTGGAGAAATCAGCCCCATTGTACACGTTGTACAGATTGGGGTGCCTGGAATGTTGCATCACTGCTGTTTTGTCCTTGCTGCCTGACCCGGAGAGGGGATGGCTGCCGTGACCCACCCCAGCATGGGCAGTCTGTGCAGGACAAGTGATTTAAGACAATGGCATTGATCACCCGTGTGATCAATTTGAAAAAATAAGATTATATATATATATATACATAAACAGTGACTTAGCCCTTGCATCTAAAAGGAGAGCGGTGACGCTTGGCCGCCATGTCCCCTGCGATGCTGGCCTGGTTCTGTAGATGTGTTCTGGCTCTGAGGAAGCCCTGCTTCCACGCCCACCGCCCTGCCTGTCTCCCAGTCTCTGCCCTCTGCACCCTGACCTGCACCCAGACTTTGCAGAGCTAGACTGGACGACCCCAGTTCTGGTCTGTTTGTGGTGGCCCGTGACTGCTGGGCGGCTGTCTCTCCAGAAACCAGCCCTTTCGCCGGCAGCAGCCCGCGGAGCGCAGTGGGTAGCTGAGCGGCTGGCTGTGTTGACTTGAGTTTTACAGTCGCTTTAACACTGGCAAAAGTGTTATCCTCAAGGCTCCAGCTCAAACTGCGAAGATGCACGTGTGAAGCACGGTATTAGATATCGGCTCAGACATATGGGTACTGGCGGGGAGGGCGTGTGTTGTGGTGGATGGGATTCTCGCATGTGCACTTGTGCTTTATGGAAATACATGGCTTGGCTTATGGCAGGGACATGCATTCATGATGAGCGCTCGAGCTGTCAAGTAAATAGAAGCCGCACACACCCGTGCTTGCAGTGGCTCACAACCCAGACCATGCTGCTTCCCTGCATGGGGTCTGGTGGTGAGCGGCGTGGGGTGAGCCTCAGGAGTGAGATGCTGCCTGCCAGGCTTGGTGGGCCCTTGTTTCCTAGTGGCAGATAATACAGATAATCCAAAGGAATGGAAGCTTGTGTCTTGCATTTTCCCCTTTTGGCTTCCCTGTGGTTTTTGTTGTTGTTGTTGTTTAATTCTTTAAATCACACCTCAGTAAATAGTTCTTGGGATCCCTCCCCCCCTTCCCTCTGGTGCCCCCTCCATTCTCTCAAACCTCATCCTTTGTTTTTTGCTAGTCTGTGTTAAGTCCATTAGTCTTTCTTTCCCGTGGCAGTGTCTGTCACTGGGTGAGGGGGACTGTGTTGTTGGAACCAGGCAAACCTTGCTGGTAGGTGTTCAGTCTTAAGATTGCATTGGGCAACCAGTCTATATTTGTGGTCAGTCCATGCTTTCTCCTTGGAAGCTGTCTTCTCCAATCGCGTCTTTGTTTTGCTGCTTTACCTTACGGTTCTGGTGTCAGATTTAGGGGGTCTCACCCCCTTCAGTGTCGGTGAAGAGGTTTCTCTGTGGATATAGGCATCCATGAGAGGCATCTCCTCTGTCTTACTTTGCAGCCCTGCTGTGGGTCTGATGCCCCCAGTTCTTGGCCTTCCTCTCCTCTCCCGTAGTGTGGGGAGGGGTGCCTTGGCCTCCTCAAAAACATCTCCAAAATGAAGTCTTGGGTCTTCTAGACCCGGCGAGTGTGTGGGTGCACTTCGTGACATCATGTTGCCATAGTTGTTTCTCCTGTCTCCCTTGTACCAGTTCTTTCGATTGTCTACCTGCTTTGTCCACCTCAGGCTTATGGGCTGGATTTTTGCCTGGTTCCCTCACTCGTTCTATGATGGAGTTTCTATTATATATAATGTTCTTTCTCTGCCTGAAGATTGGCTGGAGTGAGAGTGAAATGGAAGGGATATTACACCCCCCCATATCTACCCCCCCCACTCCCACCTGTGCTGGTACCTCCCTGTGGGGGAGTGGGGCCCGGATGGCTGGACATGCGCCCGCCCAAGCCCCCTTTGGGGTGGGGGCTGGGGAAACATGCCCCTGCTGATCCGGGCTGCAGATGGCTGCACCCTGCAGTAACCATCTGCTGGTGGGTGGGGCTAAAACCCCACCTAGCCCCCCCTCCCGGGCTCTCTAGGCTTGGGGGTGCTTACCTAGGGGTCATCGCCACCTTTGCTCCCCGCTGGCAAGGGTGCTCCAATGACCCAGTGACTTCCCAGTGTATTGAGTTACTGGGCTAAGCGGGCCTGAAGGCGAGGGGTTTGATAGTGAGGCCTCTCCCACTCCTCCTGTGGCCCCTCCCTCAGAATTGTGCAGCGACTTGGTTTCTCAGTGTGTATCTGGAAGCCTCGCTGGTCTCTTAAGTGTGTGGGCTTCCCAGCCTTCTGAGAGTTCCCACGTGGACCATATTGTGATATTCAGTCTCCTGGCGTGCTTTTGTGCCATCCTGTATCTTGTTTTTCTGCTTTCTTTCCAATTAAAAAAAAAAGTCAATAGCTGTCTCATTGAGAAAATAAAACCACTAGAAGTACCGTCCATGTGTTTGTATGAAATGGGGAAAGGACTTCTCCTTCAAATGGAGAAGTCAAAGATTTTCAGGACCAGGTAATTGGAGATGGAGAACATGGATGCAGATGCTTTCTGTCCAGCTCAGTATCTGCTTACAACACACTCTACTTTACATCCCCACTCATTTTATCAAGTGGGGAAGCGCTGTCTTTGTGCTAGCTGTGGAGATCTTTCTCTGAAGAATGCCTGTTGATAGTTTTATTGTTGTAGATGATATGGCTTGCTAGAAGGGTTTGTTTGTAAAGCAATACCGTTTCTTGTTAGCAGAAATAATAAATGGAATTGCTGTGCTAACTGGCATGGATTATCCCGACCTTACTTGAAATAAACATCTCCCCACTTCCCCTTTTCTCCTCTGCCTCCCCAGTCCTTGTGCCCAGACCACAGGCACCTCACAGATATCCCTCTGTGAGCCTGGGCTACCCGAGTTCATTTTCAGTTTGAGTGTTGCATGGGAGTGGTTCGGGGACGCAGCTTTGATTTCCTCAGCAGAGGCTGTATTTTAATGTCAGTATTAAGACCTGCCCCCCTCCACCCGAGGCGTATGAAGTTATCAAGACTTGATATCCCATGAAGTATTTCTGCAACTGAAGTCAAATTATCGTTGGACTCACCGATAGGTGAAGAGAGGCCAGAGTATCAGCTCAGCCCATGGAGAGACTGTTCAAAAGACCCATTTCAGTTGCGTTGCAAAGAACCCACTCATGTTGCGCAACCATATTTGCTTTCATTGAATTGCACATTGTGACTTTCTCGATGCTGTGCTTGACTTCCTAACAGATGCCACCCCAGTATGGACAGCAAGGTGTGAGTGGGTACTGCCAGCAGGGCCAGCAGCCCTATTACAACCAGCAGCCGCAGCCTCCGCACCTCCCTCCGCAGGCGCAGTATCTGCCCTCCCAGCCCCAGCAGAGGTACCAGCCGCAGCAGGTGAGCCCCGCGCCGTTCCAGCCGCTCCGGTCTCCCCCCCTCCCCCACCCGGGGCCTCGGTCAAGGCCAAGCCCAGGGCTGAGACATTGTCCTGTCCGCCTAGGCACACTCTGTTCTCAAAATCTGTCGCTTCGAGCAAATGCAAGAATCAGACCTAATCCGAACTGTTTGTGGATGGCTGGATGTTGGAGATGTAAGGGTGGGAAGGAGGAGTGGTGTCGAGGCTTCTTCCATGACGGCTTGGTGACAGCGGAAGGCATCACTCATGCCGTGTTGTTATTTGTGTCCCAAGTCTTCCAAGAAAGTGCCCTGACATCCTGGCGAGGCTGATTCAGAAAGATGATTTTATCGATCATATAATCTCACTCCTCGGCACAGCCATGATAGTTTGGACTTGCGCTTTTTTGGGTTTGTTTTTGTGGGAGTGGTCAGTGCTAACTGTCTCACAACATTTGTTGCCTTTGGCGGTGTCATTCTTTCTAGAGGAGCTTATAAACAGATAATCACTTCAATTACAATATATTAAAATACTAAAGGGAATGGTGTGCTTTAAGTCTAGCAAGCAGATTCCAGTTTAAATTAGCCTCATTAAATACTCTTTGGGGTGACTGTGCTATGTAGAGTTCAGCTTTCATGATTTGTGGAGAAACAGCATGTAGGCATTTGAGAAAATCATCCTTTTTCATCTGGTTTCTGTAACTGTCACCAAGTGACAGTAAGAGGGGCCATGAGCTTGGGACCCTGACTCCAGAACAGACTGTGGCCCTGCCTGTCGTCCATACTAGTATGCAGCTTTCTGTCCGGTATGTCTTCTCTCTCTTGGGGGGAAGGGGTGGTGAGGGGAGGGGGAGATGGTGACAGCGGGCTCTGCTGTTTTTCCGTGTTTCTTACATGTCTTGAAGAGAATTTTTGCTAAGCAAAATCTGTCAACCCAGAAGTTTACTGTTCATCAGTGCAGTTGACTTCTCAAGTATTTTCTTGGGTTTATTGACGTCCTCCCCATCAGTGCCCCCCCCCCCCCCACAAGCGCGCGCCCTGACCTTTCCTTAAATGCTCTAAAGAGAGTCTGTGGCGGTAAACAAAGTGCCCAAGCAAGCACTTTCAGAATTTAGGTATTCTAGAGAGGGAGTTATAGAGCTAGACATGCACCTACCTCACTCCAGACTTACCTGCTCGAGTCTTTGGTTAAAATGTGTGAAAATTCAGAGACCTTTTCCATTCGAGATTTTTTTTTTTGGAAGCTCTCACATTTGCCACCTAAACCTTCCAAGTCTCTTTGGGAAAATGTGGTCGTGAGACAGACCGGATAAGCGTGTGTCTCTGAGGGAGGGAGCAACCAGCCGACTCTCCCAGCGTGGCCACAGACCACAGACCACTCCTCTCCTGGGTTTATTTCTTAAACTGCAAGTGAGGCAGAGAGAGGGCAGATGAGACTCAGTTTCCCCTGCATTCACGCTCGCTTCCCGTGACCCTGCAGACACAGTGTGTGCACCTTCTCACAGCTGTGTAATCCCTGACCTACCTAAGCCTCACCCCCTGGTAAGCACTTCCTGACACCCCCACCTCACCTCACCCCCCTTTCTTTTAAAGAGACCAGGTCTCGCTGTATGTGCCTGGGGTCATCCTGAACCTGCAGACTCAAGTGATCCCCAGTCTAGGCCTCCCAGCTATCTGGGATTACAAGTGCCCGCCACCACACCCAGCGATTTTTTATAGACCAGGTCTTGCTGTGTTACCTGGGGTAGTCTTGAACCTGCGGCCTCAACCAGTCACTGGCCTCAGTCTCCCAGTGCTGGAATTATAGGCGCCCCCCACCATGCCTGACTGACACCCCTTTCTTGAGGCTCCATCAATGCCAGGAGTCTCCCCACTCTGGAAGGTGGGCCCTGCTGGTCTCCTCGCTGAACAGGAGTTCTGAGGCTGAGGGCCCTGCCCTGGGCCTCAGCGCCAGGTCTGTCTCTGTGGAGACCAGCACCTGAATCTTTGCTAGAGAAAGTTCCAGGCTTTCCAAGGACTTCCGCAACCTCATTGAATCTCTGTAGACAGGGATGCTTTGTCGTGCCATCAAAGTTTCAAGAGGACTCAATTGAGAGATCACCTTGCTCACAGGACTCTTGCGGGCTAGAAGGAGTTGCTTGGTGACACCTTGCTGCTTCATGTTCTCCGCACTTGTCATTCGCTTCAGGCCCAAACACGGGACCCGTTACCAGTGACGCCTGCCTCCTGGCAATTAGCGACTTCATATCCGTCACATTTAAATATTTAAGACATCCTACAAGTCAAATCTTATTTTAATGAATACTGTTTTAATATGCATGAGGTGTATGGTACATCTGGATGGATACTCCTTTCTTTATTGAAATAAAATAAATTATATGTCAGGAAATACTAACATAATTGTTACCGTTTTTGTTTATTCTGAGGAAAATGAAACGTCCCCCAAAGTACGCTAGAGGCGTTTCCTTTCCAGCTTCCCTCACTGTAGAGCGCCTGCGTGTTTTCTGTTTCACTCAACTCACAGTGGGACAGAGGGGGGGAGCTGAGGGGAGGCACCTGAGGACCTTGCCACGGGGTTTGCTTGGACGGGATGATTATGCTGTTGAAGGAGTTAGATGCCCGGATGTATTTGGCAAGTTTTCTTAGAAAGTGAGATCTGGCATTTTAGATAGAGCCGGCCACCTCCGGAAGCAGAGTAATCCTTCAATTCTATTCCCCAAACAAAGTAAAAGCGGCAGAGTACTTTCCAAATCAAGCCGCATTTTAACAATACGGTGTGATCCTGAATTCACGTATGTTTAAAAGCCAGAGAAATGCAGCTGCATTTCCTTTAATCAGCTGAAACCTAACAGTCAAAACATTACTTCCTGCAGATTTCTCTTTTGTCTCCAAACACAGCATCACCGTCTGTTGAGTTCATTGCAGGAAATCAGTCAGCAAGTGATAGATACCCTGTTTCTTCTTAATATGACTGATACAAGAGGCCGCTTTAGGGTTCCGTTAAGGTACTTCACTTTGTCTTTAACTCTGTAAATGTGTTGTGATCAGCGGTAGCATCCGATGGCCGCTCCCCTGTAATTAACCTCTTGGTTAATTACAGTATGTCTATCTGGAATTGCTAAAAAAGCAAATTCCATATTTTACTCTTTACCCTGTTTCTATACAAACAGCGACATCCTGTCACCTAGCCCTTTCCTCCCACCCCATCAGGACACCTTTCCATAAAGCACGACTTTGTCTTCATAGCTTCATGCCAATGTATGGACGTACCATAATGTATCTCACCAAATCTTCTTTGAGCAGCATGAGTTATTTTCAGTTACTAGCAGTTCAAACACTACTGCCATGGAAAGCTTTGTATGTGTGTTGTTGCACAGATGTGCACTGAATCACAGGCTAAATACCTGGACGCACAGAGCTGTGTCAACAGGTATGTGTACTGCGCTTTGGGTAAATATTGCCAGATTGTTCCTTCCAGGCCCTGAACCAATTCAACTCCCATCAGCTCTGTGAGAAAGCACATGTTTCCCTACATATGGGCAGAGAGCACAGTTTTGGGAAACTTCGGGATTTTTTGTCAATCTCATAATATCGTTTGAAGTTGAATTTCTCTTGTTATGAGTGTTGAATGTCTTAAATATGTAAGTGCATTGTCTTTTCTCCCCTAGACTGTGAATGTATATCTCTATCTTGAATTTTGCAGTCAGTTGTTAGGGGTCTTTTAGAAATGACTTTGTGAAAGTCTCAGCCTTTGTCCGTGAGGTGATTTCCTGGCCCCCTCCCATCTAGTCATTTGTCTTTAAACATTTGGTGTGTGTGTGTGTGTGTGTGTGTGTGTGTTTGATAGAAGTGTCCTTACACTTAAAGAATTATGTAGTTCTTAAGTTTTAGCTCTTATTCCATTTCTGAGTTTCGGTTTTTGATCCTGTTTCTCTTATGATTATAGGGACATTCTGGTTATCAATTTCTTATTCTGACGTCAATTTTTCACAATCTATAGATTAGGAATTTATCCATGTTTTCTCTAGGACTGCATACTTTTTTTTAAAAAACATGAAGCTCATAATTTATCTTTATTACTTTAGTTTCTGTCATCCACCATGAAGGCTTTCAAATTTGATTTTCCTTCTTGCAATCTTGGTTGATGTTTCCATTGTTTCCCTTTCCAAAGGAACAGGTCATCATCCTCTCTCCTACAGCTTCTGTTTCAAAAGCAGGTCAAAGCCTTCTCACGATGGCCATATCTTGCTTTCATGTATATTAACGTTTACTTTGAGCCCCTCTCCCACATCAAGCAAATGCTTTACTTACTTGTAACATTTTTGTCTGATAAATTCAACCATAAGACTAAAAATTTTCCCTTTAAATTCGGCTTTGGCCGAACCACTGGCATTTTGATATGCTTTCTTTTCCTTCCAGTTCTCAGAATGTTCTTAT
>PVHY01032564.1:0-11781 GCA_004024945.1 Uropsilus gracilis
GTGAAGCTGTCTGTCCACATGGGGTGGAATTCCCGGCATACCCCTCTTCAGGGGCAGGGGTATGGGCCTGAAGTCACTCAGGTTGAGTCTGAGGGCTTCCTTATCCCCCCCTCCTTCCCCCCCAGCCTTGTTGAGGGCCTCTGGGATCTTTGGGGAAGAGACTCCAGCCACAGCCTGTTCATTCTAGGGCTGGGCTGGGTGGGCAGCAGTGGCTGCACTGCAGACAAGGGCGGATCTCCATCAGCAGACTTAAGGTATTCATTAGCTAGTTCCCACTGTGGTTTAGGGGGGTCACGTCTTCAGAGGCAAAGAACTGTGGGTTTCTTCTCCCCATGACCTTCTGACGCGGCTCCAGTTTTGTTCGGGACTTAATGGATCCTGCCCCAAGGAACCGGAGGAACGCTTTCATTTTTCTGCCTTCTCTTGCAAAGTGTGCATCTCTGTCTCCTCCGGGACTTACGGCTTCACTCAGGAGGTGAGGCGGTGAGAATGGGGAGGGCGAGCCCTTTGGGCTGCAGTAAGTTTTGATCACCTTTCCTGGAGCTTCCTGGGACACCCTTGCCTTCTAGGCATGCTGTTTACCTGGTGCAATCAATTACTGATTGTCCCAGCCCACATTCTCAACAGCATCACAGAGTCCCGAGTCCCGAGTGTCAGAACCAGAACCAGAACTGGTCTTAAATAACCTCGTAGAATTTTCCTGATGACAAATTCAGCTGTGTTCTCATGAGCAACCTGTCTTCCCCTTGCGGTGTTTGAAGTGTGTTTGAGCTGAGTGTCCTCTATACGGACTTGCTTCATCCAAGATGTTCTTTGGATCCAACAGCCAGCAGCCTCTTGAACATTCTTTAAGCAGGAAAGCTTGGACCTCGCCACCTGCCATGTATAGCGTCTGGACTGTACCTATTTCTTGTCCGTACATTGCCAAGCTGTGTCCATCAGGATTCCTGTGACTCCAGGTCTCAGATTTCAGTCAGCTTCACTCCTCTATCCTGAAATTCCACTTTCACTCAGGGGTGATGATTCAGTTGAATATTTCTCTCTGCTGAAAGAGACTCCTATTTTATGCAGATTCGTCAATTAAAGGGCTGCCAAGGATGATTGGATTCTGAAAACACTGTGCGAAGTAATAACTCCATCTCATATTAGCAAACTCTTGCAGCAGCAGCGTCTATCATGAAAAGCAGCAATCTTCTGTTCCCATCGTGTTTTATTTCCACCCACTTGTGTACTCGGCAGAAACAATCACCGTTGCTCATTTCTGTGTTGAGTTCTTTTTGGGGTTGTCTTTATGTCTTTAAATCATGTTCATCACTTTATTTACTCACTTCCTGTTAGATAAATGATAATCGAGCTCACTTATTGCCTCTCACCTCCTTCCTTCCTTCTTCCCCAGAGGATGGAGGATTGCATTTGTGGCTTTGCCAGGATTATTCTTCAATCTTGGACTCCCATGGACCTCTAGGTTCCATCAGCCGATGGCAGTGACTTTTAAGTCCCACCTGCTGTTGTAAATTGAGAAATTTGTTGTCCTGGTGCATTTTCCTCATTATACCTCAGCCATCAGGGTGTTTTCTGATTGTCTCCTGGAGTTTGTCTGTGTCATTTTGTTTTTGTAATAGTTTTAATTAGGGTAAAATGTATAGACCATACAGGTCAGTTCCTTAAAGTGTTTAATTCTGTGTTTTTTGGTGTATTTTTCTTGTGTAAGCTTTATCATCATGAATTTCAGAATGTTTTCATCACCTGCCAAAGAAATCTATTAGCCATTCTCACTCACTTCCTTTACCCAGCCGCCCACCTGGCCTGTATTAATACCCTCTGACCTGCCTAGTTTTGGTGTCTATGGGTATGCCTACTATGGACATCATATGCCAGGGGAATAATAGAATATGCTGTCTTTTTTGACTGTCTTTCTTGGGGGAGGAGGTCTCCAGGGGTCATCCATGCTGTAGCACTTGTCAGTGCTTCATTCCTTTTCACTGCTGAATAATATTCCATTGCATGGACATACCATATTGCATTCATCCATTCATCAGATGAATGGAATTTTGATTGTTTCCATCTTTTGATGTTGTTCACTGGCTGTTCAGTGCTGAATATTTGTTTGAATGTTTCAGTTCTTTTGTGTATACCCAGAGGTAGAATTCCTAGACCATCTGGTCCTATGTTTAACTGTCTGAGGGACTTCCAAAGTGGCTGCACTATTTTACCTTCCCACCTACCATGTTTTGCTGGTTCCAGTTTCCCCACATCCTTTCCATGTTTGTTATTATCCATCTGTTTGATTATATCCATTCTGGGTGAAGGATGGTATCTCCTTACGGTTTCAACGTGAGGTTCCCTAATAAATAATGTGTTGAACATCTTTTCATGTACTCATTGGCTAAATGAGTATTTTCTTTGGAGAAATGTGCATTCAGGTCCTTTGTCTATTTTCAGTGGTTTTTATTTATTTTATTGGTCTCTATTCAATGGTAAGAGTTCTCTATTCTAGACATAATTTCCTTATCAGATACACAATTAGCAAACATCTCCATTTTGCCAGTTATTCACTTTCCTGATATTAACCTTTGCATGTTTGATTTTTTAAAAGCTGAAAATAAAAAATGTTTTCCTCGTTATGACCATCAATACCTTTTCATTACATTGCTGAGGTAATACTTTAACATCTTCTTTTTTATCATTTTACCTTATGACCTAATTAAATTACAGATTGGGAAAAGAAACCCTGGACACATTTTATTTACTTACTTTTTTAGAGACTGGGTCTCATTATGTTGCCTGGGGTAGTCCCAAACTTGCAGACCCAACTGATCCCTAGCCTCAGCCTCCAAAGGCTTGGATTACAGGTGCGCATCACCACATCTGGCTATTTTTTGAGACTAGGTCTTGCTATGTTGCCCGGGATAGTCTTGAACCCGTAAACTCAAGTGATTCCCAGCCTCAGCCTCCCAAGGCCGGGATTAAAGGTGTGTGCCACCATGGATACATTTTAAAATACATTTTATTTTAAGCCTCTGATTTCACATTAAAAACAACAACAGCAACAATCCTTCATGGGCTCACAAACTCTTTATGAATATTACTTTATTTATCAAAGCTCTACAAAGGAATTATTTGCAATGCACTTGGAAAGTGAGCTACCTTTGGGTTAAATTTCTGCTGGGTGGTATGTTTTTGTGGTGATGTATTAGGACAAACAGGGTTTTTTTTTTGCCTGGGGAACCACAGGCTCACGTTGCCCAGGGAACCACGGACTCAAGCAATCTCCAGCCTCAGCTTCCCAGGTAGCTGGGATGACAGGCGCGCACCACCACGCCCAGCTATTTTTTGGGACTAGGTCTTGCTACATTCCCCCGGGCGGATCTCGAACCGTGATTCCCAGTCCCAGCCGAACTCCATAGGCTGCTGCTTACTAGCATGCACCAAATTCTTTTTGAGGTCACATATTTCATTTCTTTGCTCAGCAATATTTCATAGCTGAGCTGCCTTGAGGGATGAGATTATTTTGGTTATTTGAAAAATTATGACTATTCTATTAGCCAGGGTTCAATTAATAAACATTTTTTTAGGAACAGAAAGTGAAAAACTTGCGTAATAATTTCAGGCACGTTAGGTTTTTTAGTGCTTGAGCTAGTTCTTGGGGCAAATGACTTCAGGGGGTCGCTCTCACTGGTGAAAGCCTCATCTGTCAGTCTCAGATCAGCTGTGGTTAATGTTATGGGAAGAAAAATATTTGTAGGATGATCATTCTAATGTCACTCCTCTTGAGCAGTTTATTAAGTATTGAAAACATCTTCAGAACAGATATAAGTGCCGTGGAAGATCTCCTGTGACATTTTAGAAAAGTTTTATGAATGTTAGAATAATTATCTCATCTTGGAAGTGATGTGATTAGAAATTATCATTTCAATTCTGCAATTATATCCGTTGAACTTCAATATCTCATCATAAAAAGATGAAGATCTCAGAACTGTGGTTTTTTGCTTCAGTAAACAATTTAACAGTGTAATTATTTTAAAATAGACAAAACTTTCAGCTTGGGATCCCCCCTGCCCCTCTTTCTATTAATTTCTTTAATTTGGGGGTTGAATCTGCTGCATCCTTGGTCCTGGAACCCCCTTCTAGCATGCCACTCACATGACCTTAAGGAAAGTGCACGTGGGAGCCCTCTGTGTGATTTCTGCTCACATCAATCGAGAACACCCCAATGACCTTCACAGCAGAAATGGAGTCAAGATCAGGTGGACTTTTATTTTTAGAAGTTGCACATTCGGTTTAGAAAGCTGGAACCTTCTTGCCAAGGTGTCCGAGAGCCAAGTTCAAAGCGCATCCTTCAAGTTCATGGACCAGTTCACATAGCACGTTAATCCCTTGAGAGGGGTTGAAGTTTCCCCGATGGGTGTGTCTGAGTTTTCATGCAGTCATCCGTGTCTTCCAAGTCTGTGATATGCAAGCCCTGAGCCCCTCCAGGTCAGAAGAACTTAGGAACCTTCCAGCTACTAGTAGCCAGCAAACTCGAGTAGCCAGACTTGGTCACACACATGGAACCTGCTGCTCTGACATGTCAGGGTTCAGCCCACACCCTGACTTCTGAGAGCTTCTGGGGGTTGTGCCAGGGCTGTCAGACATAGTATTTATGGCTGTGTGATGGTAGCTAGGAAACCTGATGTTGCCGCAGAAAGCAGGAGTCTTTCAAGGAAATAGCAAGGATAGTTTTTCTGGTTTGGACCAGGTATCGTGCAGTTTTGAAATGGAGAGCTTAATCAGAACACGATCAGGTTTAACTGTTTAATACCCTGTGAATTGCATGTGATGTTATGAGGTGTCTGTCTTTGGAAGTTATTTTTTATTTTTATTTTTGTTATTGCAGTTGCTGAAAAACTTTCTTTTTTGAGACTAGGTCTCGCTATTTTGCTCGGGGAAAACTGGAGGCTCATGTTGCCTGTGGTATCATGGACTCGAGCACTCCCCAGCCTCAGCCTCCCAGGTAGCTGGGGTTACAGGTGCACGCCACCATGCCCAGCTATTTTTTGAGACTAGGTCTTGCTATGTTGCCCCAGGTGGGTCTCGAACCCGCGGACTCAGCGATTCCTAGTCTCGGCCTCACTTCCCAGACTGGGATTAAAGGCACATACCACCGCACCCAGCCCCCCCCAGATGCTGAAATTTTTCCTGGAGGAAATCTCTGATGTCCACCAGTATGTTCGTGGTCCACGGTTTTGATTACCTGGACTCGCCCTTTCCCATTTTTCTCAGGTTCTCTGTGGATTATTTTCCTCCAGTTTTTGGGTCTGTCTGGATGAGTCTTCCCAGAGATCTCATCTACAGACTTTTTTCTTGGATTGGAAAGTATTCTCTATCATTAGTAAATAAAGCCAAAATAAGGACCAAACAGTCCTTACTTTCTAAAGACTTACCTGCTAAAAGGAATAGGACCTTTTAGGGTTGAGATTAAGGGTATGTTTACTTTCTTTTTTTTTTTTTTTCTTCGAGACCAGGTCTCACTTAGGTTGCCCAGGATAGTCTCAAACCCGCAAAATCAAGTGGTCCCTGGCCGCTTGCCTCCCAGTACTTGGACTATAGGCGCGTGCCACCATGCCTGGCTGTTTACTTTCTTAGGTATAAGTCCCTGTAACTTTGAAGGGTTTTGCAATGAGCAGGGGTGACTTTTATAACCAGAAAAATAGCCTTCGATCCCCGTGCCTCTTTGGTGACTAATGAAAACGCAAGACTCCCAAGTCCTATCTCTTTCGTTTTCTTGTGTAATCCACTTACCGATGGGGGAGGATTAATAGCAAAGTGCTCTTCTCAACACTGAGGGCCATGGGAAGACCAAAGACTGCATGGATTCTGGCAGCAATGAACAAAGATGACAAACCCCACAGCTGGAGAAGCCCAGTGATTAAACATCAATGAGAAGATTAGCCCTATTGTGGATGGAACCTTTCAGACAGGATCGAGGATTGAACCTCGCTCCTCAGCCCTAAGAGATTGTTGACCTTGGAGGGGCAACGGTGACCTTCTCTTTGTCCTCTTCTGGGACAGTAGTCTTGGTCCTTTGATTCTAATCATGCCTTGACCTCGGTGACCCTCCAGCATCAACTCCTGGTTCATCAACTACCCCATCCTCTCCCAGGCCCTAATGCATTGCAAGCTCCACTCATGTTGTGCCAGTTTCCTAGGGTTGTTGTGCAGGACACCTCGGACTGGAGGGCTTGGGGCAAAAGAAACGTTCCCTCTCCTAATCTAGTTGGAGTGACGTCCTCCAAGGAGTCTGGGAGCTGCAAGTCCAAAGTCAAGGCATCGGTAGAGCCAGGCTAGCTGCAGGCCCCAGGCAAGGATCTCTCTAGCCTCCTCCTGCATCTGCTGACTCCAGCAGGCATGCCTGGGCTGCTTCCTCCATCTTGCTCTGCTCCCTGTGCATCTGTTTCTAAATGCCCCCCCCTTCTCTTAGAAGGCAGCAGCTGCTGGCTGGAGGGTGACCCCATCCCATAGCGCCTCCTGTGAGCTCGATTAGATGTCGGGACCCAGCTTACCACCGAGGCCACATTCATCCGATCCTACAGATTAGGACTTGAGGGGATCTTTTGGAGGCCCCATCCTAGCACAGGAGTGTGCAGGCCCCCCCAACCCCCCCCAACCCCAGCCACCTACTCACACCAGCCAAGGTCAAGCAGCCTGACTGTGTGCTTCCTGGGCGAGGCTGGACTGTCCCAAAGCTCAGCCTTGATGTGTTACTGGTGCATGTCTGCCGCGAAGGTCTCCAGCTGGGGGGGGGGGTTCCCACCCCGTGTGCCCATCTACTTCGAGCCAGTGAGGCAGGAGCCCCTTTGCTCTGGGCCAGACCCTGCTCTCTTAGGTGTTTTGCTCTCCCTGCCTGTAGATCTGGAATCTCCCTGTTGGTGCCTGTCAGGATCTCCCTTTCCTCTCAGGTCTGCAGCTCGTGTGTGTCGGTCTCTGGACGTCCCGATGCCCCAGAGCTCTCCCAGCTGTGCTGACCCTGTTCCCCTGCGTGTCAGGAACTCTGCCCCTAGACTGGTCTCTCTGAGGGCAGGGGCTCGGCGCAGGGTAACTTGGGGTTGCTGGTGGCCCCGCTGCAGAAGGGCTGACCTCTGTGGTCAGTAGATACAGCACATGAGTCACCGCCAAGATGGTGTCCTCTAGAGGGCGGTAGCCCAGAGGTCAGGGCCAAGGAGAGGACACTTCTCTGCACTCAGCAGTTCTGGAGGGGGAAGGGGAGGGAAGGGGGAGGGAGAGAGTGGAAAGGGGAGAGGAGGGCAGTCTCCAGCTGGGGAAATTGGGTGCTACAGGCAGAGCTGAAGTGAGGGCAGCATGCACTCCAAGCAGGTAGGTGAGGGCTGGGTTGATCTAGGCCTCTGTCCTGAGACAGTGTAAGCTGGACATGTGAACAGTGATTTGCTTCCCAGGGTTCTGGAGGCGGTGTCCCAGGCCAGGAAGCTGCTCTGTGAGTACTCTTCCTGGTTGTGCATGCATGCACGCATGCACGCACGCACGCACACGTGCGTCTTGCCTCTTGCCCTCTTTTTAGAAGACGTCCCATTGATACAGGGTCATAATAAGGTGGAAGCCTCCAACCAACAAGTCAAAGGAAAAAAAGCGGCACTTTTAAAATGCAGCTACTGCTGCCCAGATTCTTTCAAATTTGTACCCCTGTGCATAGCAGTCGCCAGACAAATGCAATTTAAACAACAGGGTTTAACTAACAAGGAAAATTCACCAGGAAAACAAAGTCAAAAAGTCCTTAAAGCCACCAGTGGCCAGTTATCTTACCCCAGTTGCCGTTTAGGCCAAGAGTTCCAAACATGTCCAAGATGGTGCCTCTTTTCCCCTCCAAACCCAAGACAGGCACCCTGCAAAGTCCAGTCTTTCTTTTCTGTCTTCTCTTTGCTTCTCTCTCCAGTGTATCAAGCTGCTCAGCTTCTCCGAGGTTCTTCAAACTTTTCCAACAAATAATGATGCAAAACCAGCTGTCTAAATCCCTGGCCATCACCAGGTACCAGCTTTCCACGCCACCTTGCTGGGGCACCACACACTTCCTTTACCAGGCCTGCCTTTGGGAGCATCTGGCCTTCTGCACCAGGCCTGCCCTCAGCAGCCCCTGGTTGCCCCCAGCCTGCCAATCTGACATCTGACTCCACACCGCCTACTTCTCTGCCAGCCCCTCTCCCACCATAGCTCCTCGCCACCACCCAGTCTGGCCACTCCAGCTCCTCTTTACCGGCCTGCCACTCCTGTGTCTCCCACATCTCTCTCTGGCTCCTCTTTCTGTGCATCCTTTGTGCACTTTTCATTTCTTCTTGTGGGTCTTTCAGACCCCGCCCACCAGGACAGTATGGCGCCCATACAGCTTTCAACTATGTCACTACCAGTGTCCCCGGCTGCCCATCCAGCCGAGTCACCCCGTATCACCACCAAGCAGGCGTCTGCCCTCACGACCACCTCTAAACTTACCTCCAGGCACCATCCCAAGGGTTTAGGGGTTCAACACGCACCTTTGGGGACCACATTCCTGGCTGTGACCAGCAGCTGCGTTTGGAACCAGCAGATGAAGGGAGACCTGAGAACTGTCAGAATGTCACCTCCGTGTGCCCTGCGCTCCCAGCCATGCAGGTCTGGCCTTGCTGAGGGTCACGGGACTGGGCAGCACCCAGCCTTCAGAGGACCGTGCACACATTTGTTCTGGATACGGCAGGTCTGTGGGTGGGAAATAGTGGGAGGTCCTGAAGAGGCTCTCAAGGGCTGGGGGGAAACACGTGTTGAATTCCATGATGGCTTGGGGGTACAAGCGGGAATGAGGCAGACTGGTAAGGGGGCTTCCTGGAGGTGACGTCTTGGAAGAGGACTGGTTGGTAACAGGTTGGGTACCAGGTGGAGGGCTTAGCCTTTCACGCACTTGACCGTGGAGGGTGGGACTGGGTCTCTGGAAGCGAACAGATTGCTGACTGAGGGTCCATGAGGGTCCAGTGACTGGTGTTGGCATCCCCCAATTATTTCACTGGGCAGGGGTGCCAGGGAGTGCTGGGCAAACATGTGACTCGCAAGGGGCTGTTGCTGCAAAGGGTCCAGCTTATTCTTATAAAATGTATTTTTATTTTCTGCAGGAGTATAGTAAGAACAATGGAGTCCATTTGCAGAGAGATACCTTGCTTGCCTCCTCCAGGGACGCTGGGTTGTTTTATCTTTTATCTTTGAGCTACTTTACATGGTTTGTAACTCTTGTGCAGATACAACTTTGGATTTTGTTTCTTCTTTGCACAACATGTATCATCAGCACTACTGTGTTCTTCCCCACCCATCAGGCTGGTGTGTGGTGGTGGTGTAGAACTATTCTTTACAATTGCATATTGATGCTGGCTTCTTTTTTATCATTGTTTTAAGATTCTTTTGAAGCTCCTGATGTACAATTGCTTTGATTAAAATGGTGCTCAGATTGCTTTTGTTTTATTTCTCTCTCTCCCCGTGTGAATGACTGAGATGGGATCCACTTATCCCAAACTAGCTTGGGTACCATTACCGTAACCTAATTCCAGAACATTCCTCACCCTGGAGAAACAACCAACATGGACATCCACATCATGCTTGTTGAACATGTGGGTTGATTGGTGAAACTTTGCTTTCAAAATTCCCAATTTAGTCTCTTTCATGGTGATAGGTCTATAGGTAATAGGTCTAATGGTGATAGGTCTATAGGTAATAGGTCTGTAAGTGATAGGTTCATAGATAATAGGTCTATAGGTGATAGGTCTGTACATGGTAGGTCTATAGATGATATGTCTAGATGATAAGTCTATAGGAGATAGATCTCTAGATGATAGGTCTGTAGGTGATAGGTCTGTAGGTGATAGGTCTGTAGGTGATAGGTGTATAGGTGGTAAGTTCATTGGTAACAGGTCTATAGGCTATAGATGATAGGTCTAGGGTGATAGGTCCATAGGTAATAGGTCTGTAGGTGATAGGTCTATAGATGATAGGTGTAGATGATAGGTCTATAGGTGATTGATAGGTCCATAGATGATAGGTCTATAGATGATAGGTCTATAGGTGATAGGTCTGTAGATGATAGGTCTAGGTGATAGGTCTATAGGTGATATGTTTATAAGTGATATGTCTATAGATGATAGGTCTATAGGAGATAGGTCTATAGGTGATTGATAGGTCCATTGATGATAGGTCTATAGATGATAGGTCTATAGGTAATAGGTCTATAGGTAATAGGTCTATAGATGATAGGTCTATAGGAGATAGGTCTCTAGATGATAGATCTATAGGTGATAGGTCTGTAGATGATAGGTCTGTAGGTGATAAGTTTATTGGTAACAGGTATCTAGGCTATAGATGATAGATCTAGGGTGCTAGGTCTATAGGTAATAAGTCTTTATGTACTTCTTGCTTTTGTTTTTCCTTTTCTAAACTTATTATCAGAATAAAGCCCCAGAATGGGGTATCTGCATTAAACATGCCATTTAAAAATGGTTATTGATTCGAGTTGTTGTCTCCAAAGTTCCTGTCAGCCCCTGTGTATGAGTCTCTCAATGCCTGAGTCCATGGCACTCTCCAGGGCTGTAAGTAGCTGGGTCTTCACCACTTTATTGTGCTACTGTGACTCCAATGTTTCTGTCTCTGCTCTTCCTTCAGGTAGACTGAGCTTTGGGTGCATATTACCACAAACACTGTTCCTTAGCCCATTTTGGTACAAGCCAATGAAGTAAAACCAGAAGCAACAGCTCTGGATTCTTCAACCAAGACAGTGAGGCTGAAGCCTGTTGCTTCTGAGGGCTGCCTTCCCAGGTCCCATGTCTTTGAGTTATCGACCTGAAGATTTAAAAAGGGGGTGGGCTCTGGTATTAGGTGTTCTGGTACTTAGGTGGGTGAGATGATCGTAGGTGGCCCATTGTCACTGTGTGTGTCACATTTGACTTTTTTTTTAGAGACTAGGTCTCGCTATGTTGCCTGGGGTAGTCCCGAACCCACGGACTCAAGCGATCCCCAGCCTCAGCCTCCCAGGTAGCTGGGATTACAGGTGCGCGCTGGGTGTGGTACCCAGCTAGTTTTTGAGACTAGGTCTTGCTATGTTGCCCCAGGTGGGCCTCGAACCCGCGGACTCAAGCAATTCCTAGTCTCGGCCTCTCTTCCTAGACTGGGATTAAAGGCGCGTGCCACCGTGCCCAGCCCCATCGTGGTCACTCTTGCTATTGCACAGCCTGTGGGTTTGGACCAAGGTGTAAGGGTGTGTGTTCCCCATGACTATACCATACACGGGGATATAGCACAGTCTCCATGCTCTGGTGAGCCCTGTGATTCTGGTGGCCTTTACACTGTCTCCAGAGTCCACCTTTTCCAGAATGTCATGTCTTGGACTTGGGGCTTGTTTCACACTCTTGAGAACCTTTCTCTGGAGTCTTTCTCACCCTTGCCTGACCCTGCTGCTGCTGTCTCCTTGGTCTTGGTGATGATTTAAGGCCGTCCTCTCCCTCTGGGCATCAGTGACACCTGTATGACTGATGTCACCTGGGCTAAGGGAGCTGCCAGAAGAACAGGGGGGTCAGCCAAGCTACTGTCCTGCCTGAGGCGGGGCTTCCCCAGCCCCTGCAGGGGGTGGCCCTGTTGTCCAGGTCCAGGTTGCAGGGTGATGTGGATGCGTGTGAGCACCTGCTGAAAAACGGCAAGAAGCCGGTCTGAAGAGGCTGTGTGAGCCAGTGCTTGAGCAATTGACTGCTAGGAGTTTTCCCCTGCAGGATTGGAGGTCCCATCCCT
>PVHY01032565.1:0-11785 GCA_004024945.1 Uropsilus gracilis
GAAGGAAGGAAGGAAGGAAGGAAGGAAGGAAGGAAGGAAGGAAGGAAGGAAGGAAGGAAGGAAGGAAGGAAGGAAATGTGGTTTTAAAATTAATTACTAGTTTTGCGTGCACTGAGTTACATTTAAAAAGATATGGTAGGATCAGTATTAAGGAATAACTATATTTAAAAGGATATCATCCACAAAATGAAAAGAACCAATATATTGGGAGAAAAGTTTTGTAAATTATGTATACAACAAGGGAGTAGAATATGTAAAACTCTCTTAAAATCAGTAATAAAAGGACAATTTACTCCACATAAAAAACAGGCCAATTATCTAAATAGACATATCTCCAAAGAAGATACAGAAGTAGCCAAAAGCACATAAAAACATGTCCCTACTCATTAGTCATTAGGCAAATGCAATTCAAAACAAGAGTAAGACACCACTTCAGACCCGTACAGTGGCTAGAATCAGAAAGTCAAATAACAGGTGTGTTGGTGAGGCTGAATCTTCATAGACTGTTGGTGTGAATGTAAGATAATGTATCTACTTGGGAAAACAGTTCCTCAGAGACTTAAACACAGTTATATTAGCCAGCAATTCCACTTTAGTTCAAAGAGAAGCAGAAAGATATGTCTAGACAAAGATGTATACATTAATTTTTATAACATTATTCATAATACTCCCAAAAAAGTGCCCATCAAAGACCAATGGATAAGCAATATGTTGTATAACCACGGGGTAGACAATGATGTAATTTAGACAGGCAGGCAGGCAGGCAGGCAGATAGATATATAAGCAATAAAAACATTTAAGTATATATGTTGTATAACCATAAAGTGGTGTATTATCTCTTCATAAAAAGAGATGGAATTCTGATACATGTTTCAGTATCAGATGAACCTTAAAAATGTTATGCTAAAAGTGAATAAGCCAGTCATAGGAGGTCACCTATGATTCTGTTCATGTGAATGTCTAAATTAGGAAAATCAGTAAAGACAGAAAGTAGAATTATGATTGCTTACGCTTGGGAAGGGAGGCAGGGTCATTAATCGATCGGGGAAGGTGATAACTAAAGGGTATGCAATTTCTTTTGGATATGTGAAGGATGCTTTAAAGTTAACTGTGGTGATGATTGCACATGTCAATGAATGTAACAGGAACAATCAAATTCTATACTTTAAATGGGTAAAAGTGTATGACTGAAATTGAACAAGGAAGATTATGACTCTTCAAATGAAAAGGATTGCATTGGAATGTTAATACACACTATTTACTGAAATGAATTAGCTGGTCATTAATATAGTCCTAAAATTTTGATAAGATGTTGAACAAAATAATGAAAATTGCTAATACCTTTGGCAGCTTCAAGTAGGCAACTTTCTAGCAGACTGTTTGAAACAATCACAGGGAGTTGTGGATATAATGATAGTGATGGTTTGTCCAATACTGAATGTACTTGATACTACTAAATGGTATACTTAAAATAGAAAATTGTATATTTTGTCATAAATTTAAAAAAGAAAGCACAATATGTATGGATGTTCAATGCTTTTGAGTGTGGAGAAATGAGTGATTGCTGTGAATATAAGAAATTGTTTATTCTTGCTTAAAACTTGCTGGGCACTACTGAAAACTGACAGAGTAAAAAAGATTCAAGTTTTATGAATGAAAATGAAAATTTGTATACTTCATCCTGAGCAGTTTATTATTCTCTTTTAAATTCTTTGCCTTTTAGGGGAGCCAGGGCATCAGTTGAAGTGCCTTAGAGAAGGGAACAAGCATGTGTTGATTGTTTTTGGGGGTTAACACTGTAATTTTTTCTAGTTTTCATGATAATCATAGATATTATCCCCATTTTATTGAGGAGGAAACTGAGGCTTATAGTCGTTAAATAATTTGACTAAGGTCATATAACTGTGTCTAAACCAGAATGCATAAATACCTGTTTTTCATCCATTATGATTTCTTGTAAAGCTGAGTTACATTTATTTACATTAAAGATTAATGGAATAAGCAAGCAAAGCTCTTAGAAAGATTAGGTAGAGTCAGAGTGACTGACCTGAAGAATAGGTCAAAATTCCAAGTATCATATTCATCAGAGTAGAATAAGATAGTCTGTCTTCACTTTCTACTTTTGTATGTGAAAAAAATTGCTTGCTGTTAAAAAGTTTTATCTACACCCTGTTTATTTACACATGTTGCTCTTAGAGTACTTGCTGATGGATCTGTTCATCCATGCTTGACATCTCAAGTAGAACTTAATAATTTGTCATCCATGAAACTAATGTAAAGAGATTTACGATTCATCATTGGCATTAAAACACCTGTTCATTGCCGTTCTTTTACACATTCCCTTCTTTTGCCTGAGGTGGAGACTTCTTCATGGATTACAGTAACACTTTTTGACAAGCTTAGACTGAGTGGAGCTGCCATGTAATGACAGAACACAATTGATAATGTCTCAGTAATGTATGCTTTTTTTATTTTGTCTGTCAACATTTAGTATAGAAGAGGCATTAGGCATTCATTGTTAAATAGTTGACCCAACCTGTCCACTTTTTGTTTTTAATAGGAGTAGAGTTTAACAAAGAATGTTTTATTTTTCTAGTTACATATTATTAGCTAGCTTTGTGAGTAATGTGTTTTTGTATATTAGTTTTTGTATTTTCTTTTTTGTACTATTGTTTTAAAAGTAGTCATCAGTGTTCTCTAAATAAAAAACTAAAACCATCTACTTCTAAAGTTTTCTCAAGTGTCTATTGAGTGATACAAATCTATTGAATGATATACCCAAAGAAAATGTTAACTGAAACTTTCAAGTCAAGTATCAGAAGAAACTTTCTTATCTTAATATTTTACTAATCTGAATCATTATCTTTGGAGATTCTTCATGAATTTTCCTTCATATTCCTTGTGAATTTTCCTGTCCCACTAGGCAATATGTGGATATGTTTGTGAGAAGAAACTGGAAACTGAAAGTACATATGCATTCTACCTTTACTTTGAATGTGTTTGCTACCAAACAAATATGTTTGCTGCCAAATTGAGGACTTATCACTGGTTACTTCTGGGGAATCTTAAAAAAAAAAGCAAAACTGAGTAACTGTACTTCTCCTTAAGGAACTTAGTGTCTACACTAAGTTGTAAAGCTAAAACATATGCTTACAAGAGTAGTTTGTTACATGATCGAGAAGAATTCAGAGTGATTCTTATAGTCAGGGGCGACCTCTCTGGACAGGTATGATTTAATCTGGAAAGGTTAGTACTATTTACATATGCTGAGATAAGAGGAGAGAGAATTACCATGTGAGGAAAGTATGAGCAAAGGAATAATGTAAAAAAGTTGAAGTTATGTTAGTTCAGTTTATATAGAGAATCTGTATTAAAAATTACCAGGAAAACTTCAACTATCTTCCATTAGCATTTTTAATGTCACCTTTCCAGATTACTTTTCTGAATTTTTTTATCCTTCACATGGAGGATTGTGAGAACTTTTGGGCAATTTTTTCCTAGTTACAAATTTTCTTTAACTCCAGTTACTCTACCCAATTACCTGTCTTTCTCCAAATAGGTAACTGCAATGTAGTATAAAAATACAGCAGTGGCAGTTAATACAAAATATAGAAGTGGCACAAATACTTAGAGGAAGAAACATTTTAGTCTTGAAGGATGACACATAGATGTCCACCAAATAGACCACTGTTAAACTATTATTAATTTGTTTGGCGACCTAAACATTTTTATTAAGGGCTTTCCATACTCCCACATTATGCTGTGCAGTTAGTAGAGATATGAGTATCATCCGTTAGCTGTTCAGTGATGTTAGCTATTCAGTGAAGATTCCATTATAATGATATAATTTCCATGATGGAGTATATGTGGGGTAGTTAACCTTGTGGCTAGAGTTAGAAAGGAAGGTAGCCTATTATGTTTATCTTGTCTTTGCAAACCATCTCTACCATAGAGCACAACTAAGTTAGTGAAAGTAAAGGAGAAATTTCATCCCGTACTTCTAGATTTTCTTGTTATTGGGGATCTATGTGTTTTTAATGTCTGTAGAAAAATGTCCGAGAGAAAATTTGAACAGTCTAGGGAAAACTTAATAAGGGACTTACTTTTTGGAATTCTCAGCTAAGCTATGTGCTATAGTTTTATTGAAGCAATTTCCCTGCTTGTACTGGAATACTCACAGCTTTGCACAGCTTTGGGGACTTGGATTAAGGATGTTTAATACTCTTTAGTTAGAGAATACTTTCAAATGAGTGACTGATGGATAACAAGTGGAATTCTAATTCATTGTTGATAGGAATACAAAGAGATTCAGTTATGCTGAAAACCTGTCAGTTTCCCAGAAAGTTAGATATATAACCCATCAATCTCATTCCAAAGTGTTACTCTAGAAAAATGAGAACTTATGTTCTTACAATAACCTATATGTGAGTATTTATAACAACAATTCTTAATTGCCAAAGCTGGGAACAATTCAGATATCCTTCATTGTCCTTCATTTCACTGTCAGTAGTGCATGTAGAAATATACTGTGTTACATCCATACAGTGGAATACTATTCAGCAATAAGAAGGAACAAGCTGTTCATGACTATAACACTTGTATAACAATAATACACTTGTATGTATTGCAAAGGCATTATGCTTAGTGAAAACTAAAACTTGATCTTTAAAGGTTACATACTATATGATTCCTTTATATGATAAATTTTTTAAAAACAACCTGATAAGTTGCCTGGGTTAGGAGTTTGGATATTGTATAAATACAAAGGGATAGCACAAGAAGTTTGGGGAGGGGTCGTGAACCTGGTCTGTCTTCTGATTTTGGTGGTTACATAAACCTGTTCATGCATTAAAATCCATAAAACTGTATCGAAAAGAATCCATTTTACCATATATTTATTTAAAAATAAGGTTAAAATCAAGGGGAAAAAACAGTACGCAAAATTTACCTGAAAGTGGGCTTGGCAAAATATTATTGTTTTGCCGGGCATGGTGGTGCATGCCTTTAAGCGCAAGCCTATGGAGCGCAGCTGGGACTGGGAATTGCTTGAGTCCACAAGTTTGAGATCCACCCGAGCAACATAGTGAGACCTAGTCCCAAAAAATAGCTGGATGTGGTGGCACGTGCCTGTAGTCCCAGTTACCTGGGAAGCTGAGGCTGGGGATTGCTTGAGTCTATGGTTCCCTGGGCAATGTGAGCCTGCAGTTCCCCAGGCAAAAGTAGCAAGACCTAGTCTCAAAAAAAAAAAAAAAAATTGTTTTTTAATTTATATCACTGATTTTTAGAGTGCCTGTGATAAAAGCTAACATTTACTAAATCTCTACTGTTAGGCATAGGACTGGGTTATTTGCATTCCTACTATAAATTTTTCAAGGTAGTGTGACTATTCCCACTTTTACATAAAAGGAAATTGACTAAGCACTAAAGAATTTTCCCAAGTTTGTACTAATTAGGAAAAAAATCTTGTTTTAGGAACAGCAGTTGAGATTGTACTAACTTTATCAATGTTGACTAGGCCACTGGATTAGCAATTCTCAAAATGTGTGATGCATTGGCTACTAACATCATAGTCACCTGGGGAGCTTGTTTAAAATGCTTGTTACTGGCCTCTGAATCTATTGAGTCACTTCAGTTTTCTCTTGTGTAAAATAGGGCTGATACTAATAATATGTCTCTATCTGCTATGTATGTTCTGAGGATTACATGTATGCTTTACATATACATGTAAAGTATATACTAGTGTCTGTTGTTGTTTTTCCTATAGCTGAACTAAAAGAAACTTTAGACATCATTTTATATAAACTTCTTTATTCCACAGTTGAGAAAATTAAGGCCTATATAAATTATTTGCTCAAGATGACTCAGAGTCAGGCCTTTTTTTTTTTTTTTGAGACTAGGTCTCGCTATTTTTGCCCGTGGACCCGCAGGCTCTCGTTGCCCGGGGTGCCACAGACTCAAGTAATCCCCAGCCTCAGCTTCCCAGGTAGCTGGGATTACAGGTGCGCACCACCACACCCAGCTATTTTTTTGGAACTAGGTCTCACTATGGGCCCCAGGCGGGACTCGAACCGCGATCCCTAAGCCCCGGCCGCTTCATAGGCTGAAGCTTACAAGCACGAGCCACCGTGCCAGGCCAGAGTCAGGCCTTTTGATGTTATTTTTTCTGCTTTTAGTGTTATTTTCTCTTAATTGAAATTAAATATTACTCTTGTGATAGGGTATCTGTGAGTATGTGGGAGTGGGGAGAAAAGATTTTTGATTCTAAATGACATTTTCCTTTATAAAAGTAATTATTCTCTGTACTTTTTCTTAAAAAGTGCTTCCTTAAGTACTTTTTTACAAAACTCTCATATCATGTGAATATATTTGATTAAATTGTTAGCCATTGTAAAGAGTTTATACTGAGGAAAAGATATACTAGACCACTATGTCCAATGCAAAGCATACAACCTATGGACCTATTCACTGCATATATTCCAGGTGTAAAAGAAACAAAGGACATATATGTTGTAGTCCTCAACTAGTTTATTCATGCAAAGCAATAGATTCAGTTTTGCAACCAGCCTATAGTGTTCGTGAGTGTCTCTTATCTGGGAAGTGGGTGAAACTTTCTAAACAGTTTTTTAATCCAAATATCAATTTAAATTATATAGCTGTAGCTATCTCATTACTATTTACTAGGAAACTGTAGGGTTTCACTTTGATTCCAGGACCAGCCAACCAACCATGGAGAACAATCTTTCATATTTGCTTCTCCAAAAAAAAAAAAAAAAAAGAACCAATGTTCTGTCAAGAAAAAGAACTAACAAATACCTACCCACTCACTCCGTCACTTCACTTTGGAAGAATAGTTCATTCCCCATTCATTTACTCTTTCTTTCACCACTGAACACAGTAGAGCTGGTAAAATTCTTGCTCTGCATTCAATCCAACAAAAATCCACTTCCCGCTGTGTGCCAAGCTACACTGAATGACAGTGAACTTGCCCCATCTATCTAAAAATGAACCTTCAATACATGAAGCAATAACAAGATAAGTAGGTTCAAAACAGGGAGATACAGTCCACATATAAGTGGAATAGAAGAAAGTGAGTTCTGAAGATGAAGAGGTCAGTCTCACCTAGAGGAATCTGAAGAGAGATCTGGCTTGAGTTAGCTCCCTAAGTACTTGGTAAGGAATCCTTACCTAAAAAAACTCAGTTTCTTAAGAGAGACAACTACAGGTTAGTGATTTAAGAATTTTTGTTGTCCTAATGCCTGAATTCAAGTCCTAACTCCAACACTTAGCAGTTGTATAAACTTGAAAAAGGTTTCTTAATACCTTTATGCCTCAGTTTCCCCAGTTAGTAGTTACTTGCATAATTGAATCAACTGATGCATGTAGAGTTCTTAGATTGGTACCTGGTATCTAGTAAATACTCACAAAATACTTTCTGTAATAATACATATCAGTGATGATAAGAACAGGTAAACAAGCTGAGTTTGAAAGAATGAATAGCAAGTAGTCATTTGGCCTGAAGAGGAAGTGCAGTGAAGAAATGTGATACAGCTTGGAGATGTGGATATGTGAGAAATAAGAAGTAATTCAATCAAACAAGAACGTGTTAGTAAAGGGAGGCAGAAGAGAAGAAACTGAAAATGTATATTGAGGCCTATCTTGCAGGTATTTCTACACTTTGCTGTAGAGTTAGAGCCTGAAACCATGGATAGTAAGATTCATCACTTCTTTGATGCAGAAAAATGACATGATTAGATGTGTGGCTTAGAAAACATTCTGATGGCCAGTCTATTTGCTCCTCGCTTTGGCCTTATCTTTATGATGATATTTGTGTTGTTGTGATTTATGTGTTACTGTCTTTTTTTGAGGTACAGTGTTTTTCAAAGTGTGGTGCATTGATTACACATTTGTTACCAACACAGATATTTGAGCTTCCTCACTAGACCTACTGAATCAGAATTGGTGTAGAAGGGCCAGAGAATCTGTATTCCCTTAACTTTACTATACTTGATCTTAACCAGAAAGCTGAAAAGCAGTAATATTTTCCTATATAAGAAGTAATTCCTAGATATCTTAAGATTTAAGAACCACTGATTTAGTGGAAAGAACATAGGCTTTAAAAACATAGAGACCTACATCTAAAAATTGATTCAGTCCTTGCAAGCTAGACATCACAGGCAAATTATGCAGCAAATTTGTGTCTCAGTTTCCCATCTGGCAGGTAAAAATAATAATAATTTATTGCCAGAATGAAGAAAATAACAACATATGTAAAATGACTAGCCCATAGTAGGCCTTCATCTATATTGTCTTCCTTCCCAAATTTATACATCTCTCTCCCCAAACTTTATAACTAGTGAGAAAAGAAAACTGTCTTAGTCATATTGTTTCCAATTCCTAACGTAGCCAAATATATAGTAGGTATGCTTGCATGTTTTATAAATACTTAAGTAAATGAATGAATAAATTATATGGGAAGGCTGTTAAAAGGCTTTGCCATAGTTCAAACAAGAGATGACAAGGGTCTAAACTGAAGCATTAGCCTTAAAATAAACTGTGAAAGTTAACCCACGTACTCTAAAGCAGACACTGAGATGGCAGGCAGTCGATAATTTAAAATCCTGCCACTAAAGAAATCAGCAAACCAGTCCTAAGTCCAGCTTTTCAGCTCATTCTCATATACCACTTCTATCCAGGTGAAAAAGAATCTTTTCTAAACATATCCACCGGAAATTCCAGAGACTTATGTTCTAGCAAAGCCAAACAACCTCTGTTAGGACCTGGAAGTTACTTGTGATTTGTGAATTCATCTCTCTGTTTTCATAGTCATACAATGGATTATCTTGAAAATTCTATTTAAAACTTTCGATAAATGGCATTTCAAAAATAACAAGTTAATCTAACATTTAGACTCAGTCTTTCACATAATAGGTATCAATCCTATTCTTTCAAGTGTATAATCTGAAAGAATGTTGAATGTCAGGTTTGTCACAGTCCTTTACTGTTTTTGAGCACTAACAGCTTGCTAATGAGTTTACAGGCAAATCAATATAATAAAAACAAACTTAACAATGCGGATATGTATGGAATCAAATGTTCCTTCTTTTTTCAGTTTTTAAGGCTCTCCAAAGGACAACGGCTTGGGACTAGAGATAAACACACCAAAGTTGTTTGTTGTTTGTTTGTTTTTAGTTTATATTTATTGATAGCACACACGCACATACACACACACACAACATATCATTGTCTACCCCGAGGTTCTCCCATCTCCTTAACACCTATTAACCATCTTAATCTTGTGTGCCCTTCCCCTCCCCTGTTTCCTCTCTCCTCTCCCTTCTTGCTCTATGGTTTGAGTCTGTTGACAGTTTTAAATTTTTCTAAGGTCCAAAGAGAAAAGTAGATAGATAATGACAGCTCTGCAGGATAATTTGAGACTGGGGAACGTATACATTCCTTACATCTTGTTCTTCTCTAGTAATGAAGTAAACCTGTATTTGTTTTTCTTGTTCAGGTCACTCAGCAAGTAAAAACAGTTTTTAAAGTTCAAGTAGGGAGCAGTGAAACAAATTTATAATGAATGTGACACAAAGCAGTATGAGAGCTGCTACAAGTATGCTTCAGATGAAAGGTTCCAGCTACGGAAACTATGATTTAGTTCTTAGCAGTACTGCTTCTCACTTTAGTGTCACAAGAAGTAGTGTGACACTTAGAATTTCTAAAAATCTAATTATATAGAATAATAGAGGGAAAATGCTTAAGCAGTAATCTTTAAGTACCAAAATTGGAGATGACAGTGAACAGGACAATTGAAGACAATTGGAGAGGCAAGTGTTAAGTGTCTAAGACAGAAAAGAAAACACTATGATAACCTTTCACAATCAACTACCAAACACACAAGAAGCTATGATCATCATGAGTGTAGGAAAATTCATCCTGAGCCACAAGCATGAGCCAGTCCTCTCTTTGCTATGGTCAAGGAGAGCTGGAGGTAGAGGAAAAGGGATAGGATTATGGGGAGGAGAGGCCATCAGAAGACCTGAATTTGAATCTAAGCTGTGCCAATTGACTTAATAGGTAGTTTTATGCAGATCATTTACTTTCATGATATCAGTTTCTTCATCTGTGTAGTTACTCTTTAGAAATGTTTCTCTCTTAAAATTCTTAAGTTTGTGAAAAACTGGTAAGATTTTGTATGATAGAGCTGATGGAACAAGATATCTTCCCAGTGGAGAGAGAAATACTATTTAAGGAACAGAAGGAAAATGATGTAAAATTTGAACACTGAGTGTCTCACAGTAAATCAGCTCCATAAAATAGTAATGATGACCCAAGCAGCACTACTTATGTCTTACCCTGCTAAACTGTGACCTGCTTCTGTTTTCTAATGCCAACATGATGTCTGATATTAAAATGGTGCTTCTGTGTGTACTTTGGTAGTGGATATGGTATTGTAACAACACCTGAGGGAAGAGATCCTATACCTTTAAAACACAAACAGTTATGTAAGCCAGCAATACCTCAATTGAAAATAAAATGATATTTAATGATTATTTGAGAGAGGAAAAGGAGAAAGAGCAAATCGAAAAGAAGGATGTAAATTAGATTGTTCAGGAAGTTTTCTCATAACAGGTGCCACACTTTGTCAGAGATCCCTGTAGTTAATGACCTTTCATTATCTGTAACAGTCTGTTTTTTAAAAGGACTGTGTACTCAGGATGCTATTATTATAAACTATACTTGTGCTCAAAGGGCTTCCAGCTGTGGTAGCATTTGAAAGGTCCTTTTGTTGTGTGTACATAGTATCTTAACTGGTCATTTTTGCCTGCCAGTCAGTTTCATCTACGCAAATGGGGCCACTTTGTGGATGAACTTCATTTTTTCCTCCTTAATTTTTACTCTAGACAATAAATATTTTATGCCTGGAAAGACGACTCATTTATTAAACAGATGCTTAATAAACACCTCCCCAAAGCTAGAAGTGTGTGAAACACTCAGAATACAAATGTGTATAATATAGCTGAGGTCCTCGCCTTTATGATGCTTACAGTGTCATGGGGGAATATCACATTAAATAAATAATTATGCCATAATTAATTAATTTGCAATTGTGATAAATGTTTTAAAAGGGAAAGTACAGAATGTTATGAGAAAAACCTGAACTAATTTGAAGAGGAAGTAAGATGAAATTAAAATTTAACCATGTTAAGTATTTCCCCATTTGAAACATAGAAAGGTAATATTACGTCCTTGTTGTTAGGGATATCTAAATTTGGAAGAAAAGCTTGTCTACAGAGGCATGGGATCCTTAGAAATTCAATCTATTAAGTTAATAAATAACTGAGAAGGGAGAGATTTACCCAAGAAAACACAGCTTGCTATATCAGGGCTGGGACTTAAATACAAAGCTGCTTAATCTCGTATTATTTTGAAAGAATCAAGACATTATTTATCAAACATAGATCAAACAGGGCTACTTTATGCAGTCATGGATACTAAATGGGGGAAAGAATTTGCATTAGGATGCAAATCAAAACCACAATGAGATACCATCTTACACCAATAAGAATGGCCCACATCCAAAAAACAGACAAGTGCTGGCGTGGATGTGGAGAGAAAGGAACACTTTTACACTGCTGGTGGGATTGTAAACTGGTCCAACCACTATGGAAAGCAGTGTGGAGGACCCTCAAACTAATGAAAATGGAACTACCATTTGACCCAGCAATCGCTCTTCTGGGAATCTACCCAAAGGAGACCTCAATGTGGGTACAAAGGGACACCTGTG
>PVHY01032566.1:0-11782 GCA_004024945.1 Uropsilus gracilis
ACAAACCTTTGGCAAATATCATCCTAAATGGGGAAAAACTAAAATCATTCCAGTTGAGATCTGGAACCAGGCAAGGATGCCCACTCTCCCCACTACTCTTTAACATTGTACTGGAAGTCCTAGCTAGGGCGATAAGGCAAGAGAAAGACATAAAAGGGATACAAATAGGCAAAGAGGAACTGAAGCTATCATTATATGCGGATGACATGATTCTCTATTTAGAAAACCCAAAAAAAATCCACAGAAAGATTACTTGAAATAATAGACCAGTTCAGTAAGGTAGCTGGATACAAAATCAACACAGAGAAGTCAGTGGCGTTCCTATATGCGAAAAGCCAAGCAGAGGAAGAAGAAATCAGAAAAACCATCCCATTCACCATCACACCAAAAAAATTAAATACTTGGGAATAAACCTAACAAAAAATGTTAAACAACTATACAAAGAAAATTTTAAAATGCTCCAAAAAGAGCTAGAAGAAGACTTAAGGAAATGGAAAGACATTCCCTGCTCATGGATTGGAAGAACTAATATTATCAAAATGATCATCCTACCAATCTACAGATTCAATGCAATTCCAATAAAAATCCCAATGACATTCTTTAAAGAGATAGAACAAAAATTACTGAAATTCGTATGCAATAACAAAAGACGCTGTATATCAAAAAGCCTCCTGACCAGAAAAAAAGAAAATGGAGGTATAACAATTCCAAACTTCAAACTATACTACAAAGACATAATACTTAAAACAGCTTGGTATTGGTACAAAAACAGACAATCAGACCAATGGAACAGAATTGAGAGTCCTGAAATAAAACCACACATATATAGTCAACTAATTTTTGACAAAGGTGTGAAAAAGCTACCTTGGAACAAAGATAGCCTCTTCAATAGATGGTGCTGGGAAAATTGGACTAAGACGTGCAAAAAATGGACCAAGAAAACTCCCTTAATCCATGTACAAAAATCAACTCAAAATGGTTAAGAGACTTAGAGATCAGACCTGAAACCATAGCATACATAGAGGAAAACTTGAGCAAAACTCTCCATGAACTACAATTCAGAAATCCATTTCTGGAAACATCCACAGATGGCAAAAAAATGAAGGAAAACATAAACAGATGGGACTACATCAAACTGAAAAGCTTCTGTACAGCAAAAGAGACAACAGAAAAAACTAAAAGATGCCCAACCGAATGGGAAAAAATCTTTGCTCTCCACGAGTGATAAGGGTTTAATAATGAAGATCCACAAGGAACTCACGCAACTAAACAAAAGCAAAACAAAAAGCCCAATCATAAAATGGGGAGAAGAACTAAAAAGACACTTCTCCAAAGAGGAAATACAAATGGCCAACAGGCACATGAAAAATTGCTCAACATCGCTAGTAATAAGGGAAATGCAAATCAAAACCACAATGAGACACCACCTTACACCAGTAAGAATGGTCCACATCCAAAGAACAGGCAACACAAATTGCTGGTGAGAATGTGGAGAGAAAGGAACACTACTACACTGCTGGTGGAAATGTAAACTAGTTCAACCACTATGGAAAGGTGTGTGGAGAACCTTCAAGCTAATGAAAATGGAACTACCATTTGACCCAGCAATTTCTCTTCTGGGAATCTACCCAAAAGAGACCTCAATGTGGGTACAAAAGGACACCTGTACCCGAATGTTTATTGCAGCACAATTTATAATTGCAAGGTCATGGAAACAACCTAAATGTCCGAAAACAGAGGACTGGATGAAAAAAAGGTAGTATATATACACGATGGAATATTACTCATCAATTAAAAATGACAAATTTGATGACTTCATAACAACATGGATGCATCTAGAGGAAGTCATATTCGCAGAAACAAGCCATAAAGAAAAAGGCAGAAACCAAATGGTTTCATTAATGTATGAGATATAGTGAAAAAAAAAATAAACAAAGGCCTTGAAGAAAGTCAAAACAGGCTAAGCACCAAAATGAAGTACACAGCTATGGACAGGAGGGAATGGGGGGAAGGGAGGAGGGGCAAACCCTTGAGATTCCAATGTTGTGAAATTTATATATAAATAAATTTTTAAAAAAATAAATAAAAAAAAAGAATAAATACATAGGAGTGTGAATATGTGTGTCCAGACAGATCAGGATGATGATGAGTCCATTGCCCATGATGGAGCTCAGGTAGAGGATAAGAAAGATAGTGAAGAGGATCCAGTTGGATGTGGGGTCCCCAGAGAAGTCAGCTAAAATGAATTCAGTAACCAAACATTGGTTCTGCCTTGAAGACGTCCCCATGGTGGGACCTACGAGTCCCTTATGAAATGTCATCTAAACTATGAATTCCTGCCAAGACAGTTCATCCTCGTGGCCAAAGCCTCTAATTCTAATTCTGGCCCCATCACCTGCTGCTGTGTAATCTTGAACTACTCACATAGCCTCTCTGAGCCTCAGTCTCCAGTTTTGAAAATGTGACCTCTTTAAGACTAGTTCAAGGTGTTGTGAATAGTTCTGGCAATGTAGCATGATCTATCAATTAAGAATAGAAGCTTTTCTGCCTAAAAATAGCACCATTAAGTGACTTCATTGTTTAAACACATCAGCAATGCATTTGAACTTAGAAGCCTTGATGAACAAAACTCTATGAGATCGAATCAAGGAAGAAAAACTATGCAATCAAGAGACAAGGTAAACAGGGATACATGTGAATCTGTCTTCCATCTGAGGGAGCCTTTTCAAGTGTCTCTCCTAGGCCACATAACATATCCCCTCCTCCACCAACTGACCAAATGAGGTCTGTCAGTAGAGAGCGCTACAGGCACACTGTGAAGTGTGACTGCAGCAGGAGAGACCTAGTCTCCCTCCTAAGACACTCAGCTGGAGAACCAGTGGACACTGGGGGCAACCAGGGGCACTCAGCAGACCAACTGGTCACTCAGGCCACAATCCCCTACTACCTCCGCTCCCAACCCTCCAGGTGATAAAGAAAAGGATTTTTAACTTGAACTCAGAAAACCTGGCTGCTTCTCCCTAAGAAGCAGGCTCAAAACAGTTCATTAGCATCTTCACTGTTCACATACTATGGGTAAGCAAAAAGTAGCTACTAGCTTCTCTCAGCTCTCTCCCCTTATCTCAGAGTTAGAAAAAAAAATTAGAAACACAATTTAAACTTTTACACTAGTTTGTCTCAATTTACCCTTTTCAAACTTCTGTGTATTCTTTCCACTAGCCTCAGCCTTGCCACTAAATTTCCAATCGGAACAAGACTCTCAGAGTACAGAATAATTTATCACTAAACAAAGTGATTTCCTGATTACTGCCCAAAAAACATATAAACAAAACTCTCTCTAATTACTTCAACATTATCCAAAATCTTTTTCATCGTTGTCCGAAGTCCTTCCTCCAGATTGTCCAAAAATCCTCAGTCTCTTAGTCAGATCATCTCACCAATATCCAGTCATTCAGAGTTCGTCTCCACATGGTCAAAGACATCTCTTTTGGCATGCTCCAGTTCATCCATGCTGGCTTCTCCTTGTCCTCCTCCAGGTAGTAGAAAGAAGCTCCCTAGTACTGGAACCAGCAAAGTTCATTTTCTTCTCCAGCCTGACTTTCACACAGCCTCTCATAGACACAAGTCAAGCTCAGCAAGACAAACTCCAAAACACAGTTCAAATCTCCAGACTCCTTATCTTTTTTAACATATGTTCTCCTAGCCTTGGCTACCAAAGGCTGCAAGGCCCCAGGTTTTGGCCACATGGCCAGGCTCACATGGCTCACATTTACATCCTCCAAAGTCCCTGACCAAATGGCTGAACCCCTCTTTTTGTTTCACCTTCTTATATATATTTTTATATTTCTGTTTTCCCTCCTTCCCCAGCAACAGTTCCCCAGTTACCACATTACTTTGTGTCTTTCTGAAAGGGTATTTTAATCAAGGCCATTCTCAACTTTAACTTGTCCTTCTTAACACTTGCATTCCTAAAGCAAGAGACAATGGCACCCAGAGCTAGGAACCCCTTATCATTTCAATGAATAGCACTGCCCATATGGGGTCCTGGCTTCATTCCCACTTCACTCTTGGAAGCTTCTATAGTTTGTTCACAGCCCCTCTCGTAACCTTGAGGCAGCTGTGCCCAGCTGGCAGTCACTACTTAGAAAACCCTGGCTATAGCCTCAACCCACTCACTGTCCAGGGCCATGTCCCTGTGAATTATGCCCCCATAACCAGCATCTCCTGCCTCCTCCCAACAGCAGATTCTTTCTCCATGAGTCACATACTCACTTAAAAATGAACTTGTTTTCAGGTGTTCAGGGGGTGGGTAGGAATACCAGAAGCAGAGAGAAGGACAGAGGAAATATCTCCCAAATCCTAGTCTCTTCACTTTGTACTCTCCTTCAGCCTTGATATTGTATCTCCTTTTTTCCGTCACTCTCTACTGAAATTGAAATTAATAAGTAAGTAGACAAAAATTAATTGCATTTTCCTATACCAGTACCAACAAAGAAATTCATAAAGATAGAACTAAAGTCAAATGTAAGTTCAAAATGATACTAAGTCTAATGAAATGTGTATAAAAAGCATTGAGATGAAATTAAGGAAAGATAACTATTTAAGGAAAAGGGGAAATTAAAGAAATGGAGAAAAAGGAGGAACATGCCATATATACCAACAGATAATTGGTGTTTCAAAGATGGGAGTTGACATACACATTCAGTGCAGTATGAGTCAAATCCCTGTTTGTTTTATTCTGTAGATATTTAAACCAGTGGTACGTTTACACAGAAATATTAAAGAATCTTGGAAAGGAGAGAGGGTAATCAAAGTCTGGCTAATTAGAACTTAGCAAATAAAGTGTGAACTTGGCAGAAGAACAACTATATCCATGGGACAGAAATAGTCCAGGAGAGACCTCCGAATATTTAGCCAAGTGACATCTAGTAAAAGAGATCTTGCAAGAAATGGGGAAAAGATGCTCTCTTCAATGTTCTGATGAATCATATATATTCATAGAGGCAAGGATTTCTCATTCTACCTCACACAGTACACAGAACTCCATCCCAGATTGTTGTAGATTTCAATGGTAGCTGGTTAAGATTAAACAGAATATTTAGCTCAAACAGAAAAATACCTACATCCCCTCAGGATAGGTTATGATTTTATGATTTCTTAAATAGGATGCCAACTCGAATCCTTGTGATGGAGACATGACTTACCTTAAAAATCAATTTTTTCAAGATCCTATCAGCCCTGAATTTTCCTTCTCAATCACAATTCCTGGGTCCTTAGTAGGCAGGACCCTGTGACTAACTGTCACAGTGCCAAAGTTGAATGTTCCCCAAGACAATTGCCATTATTCTTTAGGGACAAGCTTAACTAGACTTGGAGAGTCCAAATTCATTACATTATTAACTTCTCAGTGTCTAGGACCTTGAACATAGCATGACACTGAGACTATCCACAAACAAAAGTGAAGCAATAAATGAAAGAATAGCAATCCAGGAGGAAGTAAGAGTGGAAGGGACTGTGATATGTGGTTGAGGTGAGGGAAAAACACTAGCCTTGAGGAGAAGTTGCAAAAGGAGTGTTGGGTGCAGGCACAGAGACCCAGGGTCTGGGAGAGCTGGCTTCTTACCACTGGTGTTCTCCACGGAGCCCAAGATGCACCCTCAGCCCAAATGCCAGGCCATCTCACCTCAGATATATGTAGACACAAAGAGAGAGAAGCTGGTACTTGCTCTTAAGAGAAATGAACTCAACACGAAGCACCCCAGGAAACAGAAGACAGCAAGGAAGTTTTCTAACCAATAAGTTTACAGCAAGGTCTGAAGACTCTGAGAGGGGGAGGCAGAAGCCCCTGCCTTTTCTCCATCTTGCAACTCTTTTCAGTCTGCCAGGCCAAACCTGCCTCCTGGCAGAGCCTGGGGTGCAGAGACAGGGAGTCTCAGTCATCTCTAGCTCCTCCTCTGGGTCCGCATGAGGCTTTATGGTCCTGTCTCTCATCCAGTACTCCTAAGAGAACTGGGGAAAGGACACCCCTCTGACACCTGCCCCCACTGTTTCTGTCCCAGAGGAGGATGCCAGATGAAGTCCCTGAGCACTGTCAACAAGAATCCCACAAGAAACATGACTCTCAGGACAGAGCAGGTGCAAACAAATCTGTGTTGTGTGGGCGTGGGCGACTTATATCCTTTTCCTGACTTTTGGGGTCATGATCATCCCTGGAGGAAAGTACGTTGCATGGTGGCTGTGTGGAAATATCAAGAGTGAAGGCAATTTCTAATTCCATCCTGCCTCCCAACCGTGGGTACCAGCTTGTCAAACACAAAATGTTAGTCACATCTCTGCTCCTTATTGATAATCATGCCAGGGAAAACCCATTTGAGTTCCCAATCAGATAATGTACTGGGTGAGTCACTTGGCCCCCTTGAAGACAAATGAGAGCTGTGCATGGAGCACCGATTCTAAAGTAAGTCATGAGCCAGCCCAGCTGAGAACATCTGGAGAGTAAGTGGTATCATAAGCCCTATGTTATAAAAGGGGAAGTCAAGGCCATGGAGTGAGGGACTTCCAATGGGTTTACACCTTTTAGGTGAAGAATCAGTCTTTCAATCAGCATTCATGAGTTCTAAAGCCTGTTCTCTTATCTTCCTTCTTATTTTGCCTGGGTTTCTCTCAATTTCCACAATCTTCTGACTTGCTTGGGGAGTTAAAAGCAACCAAGTGTTGAGAGTCCTGGCACTTGTGCAGCCATGCCAGCTGCAAACCCACCTCCCGCCTCAGCTCCTCATCTACTCTGAAGAGGAGGTGGGGCTTCTGGTACCCTCTTGTCAGTCACGGACCACTGGTACCAATTCTGACTCCTCAGAATGTTGTGACTGGCTGTTACACCAGACTAAACTTATATTATCTGCATTGAATCAATGACTCAAAATTTAAAAAAAAAAAAAGTAGCCTTGACCATACTAGTCAAGTTACGTCAGAGAAAAACAAAGACATGATGATCTCCTGCTAAAATGGAATCTGAAAACATCAGACTCCAAACGTGAGAGCTAGTTTGATTCCTAGCCCTGAGAGGACTCCAAGACCAGGGGAGATGCCAGTCAAAAGGAAAAGCCCCTGGTTACAGGATGAAGCTGAGGGGATGTGAGCACCACTGATCACCACCCTCAATAGCACTGTGTGAGAACACCCCTGCTCTGAAGGGCAGCTTCCTATCCTCATCTCCATGCAGGCCTGACCCTTGTGAGAGAGGGCCGAACTGCAAACCTGCCAGGTAAACACCCCACAGTAGGTAGCTATCAAATCAGCACATGACACGCGATGCTTATGTGTCAGAGGCTGCCAGCTGAGATCGAACTAGGCTCAGGCTGTGAAATGAGGAAAACTTCATTTCATTGTCTGGCTTCAGAACACTGAAGACAGGACTGGCATGATGAATGTCCAGGAGCAAAGAGCTGCTTCTCCATTCCTCCAATGCTTACCTTAAGGAACATTCCTTAGAAGTTACCAACAAGTGGGTAAATCCCCTGCCTGCCATTATCTCCCCAAAACTAATGTTTTACCCATTTTATTGTCCCTTAGCCATTAGTCTTCCCTAGTTAATTAGTCGTAAAACATTCCCTGAGCCACCTTTGTCCCCCTTACTGAGACCCTATAAAAGGCTTATGAATTTACCTTAAAGTTTCTACCATCCATGCTTCTCATAGCCTGCACTCTTTGACTGTGTCAATCTCTCCCGTTCATCCTTTCCTGCAACTCTGCGCCCCGCTCTTTACATTCTGTTGCCCGAACAGGGACATCTTTTTCTGTTTCCTTGCCTGTCTTCTTTTATTTTCCTTTCTGAGAGCCAACTAGCCCCTCTGGCCCACTAAACTAGCTCCACAGCCATCGGAAGCTGATCCAGGTCCTTTGGACTTAGTGTCCGCACGCTAGTGTGGTAGAAGCGTAATTTTATTAAGTATTAACATTGGATCTAGTTGGTAAACTCACTTTTATCTCCATCTATCACTCTATAGGAGATTGAACCAAAGGCAGGTGAAGCCATAGCTGTCAGTGAATGGTAAGCAAGAGAAGAGCCAAACAATCCGGGAACACACATTGACCTGGCACTGTAAGTATGCAACTTCTTAGAGAGAGAAAAATTAGTGTGGAACTGACTGGGGAAGAGCATTCTGTAAAAGTAATAAGGTAGGTGTTAAATGCTGGTGGAGAGGAACATTTGGTAGAAGTAATACGGCAGGTGTTAAAAGCTCATGGGGGATGAGCATTTTGTAGCAAATACAGTAGATGTTAAATGCTCAGTGACCTATGTATTCCAAAACAAAAATATAAAAGATAGGCTACGATTTTTCTTAACATGTTACCCTGAACTAGGGAAACATGGCCTGATAAACCCTGGAGTCTGGGAGAGTGCAAGAGATCACCCGGTGCTAGCAGTTTTTCTTTTCCAGTATCATGCTGGTTTTGAAAACCTTGCCAGGTTGGTTCTAAATTCCTGGGACAGGAAAACTTTAAATAAGGTAATCTTATCCAATCAACAATACCTAAAATGGTTAAAAACTTACTATAACAGCTACAATGAAGAATCAAAAAAATATATGCATGGTGATCTTAATAAAACCAAAAAAATGCTATCTAATATAGTTGAGTAAAATAATTTTACCAAAAAAGCCTCTAAAATATCACGTCTGCCAGGCATGGTGGCTCGTGCCTTTAAGCTTCAGCCTATGAAGCGGCCGGGGCTAGGGATCGTGCTTCAAGTTCCGCCTGGGCCCCATAGTAAGACCTAGTTCCAAAAAAAATAGCTAGGTGTGGTGGTGCGTGACTGTAATCCCAGCTACCTGGGAAGCTGAGGCTGGGGATTGCTTGAGCCCAAGGTACCGCGGGCAACGAGAGCCTGCGGTTCCACGGGCAAAAATAGCGAAACCTAGTCTGAAACAAACAAACAAACAAACAAACAAATAAATAAAAATATCAGGTCCATTCTAATCAAAAAAGACAACCTGCCAGTAACATATGTCAGTGCATTTCAAATGAGTGTAAAACAACAACAACAAAAAAACTTCAAAATTCTAAGTTTCATACAATCTTGTGATAAAAGAATACAGAATAGTAAAACAAAAAAAATCCAAGATAAAAGTTCCAAAAATGCTTTAATTTGCACTCTGGTTTAAGATAGTTAATTATAAATTAAAATCAGTTTTTAAAAATTACAAAAAAAAGTAGCAATTATAAGTGTACAAAAGTAACCCAAAATATCAACATGCCAGCTCTTAAGTCAAAAAATTCAACCTTTAAAACACTTTCATGACGTTTACAGCCCGCTCTGCTACAAAGGGTTAACTCTTTTTTTTAAAAAAAATTTATTTCTAAATTTGTATAAATTCTACATAAGTAAATAGGGTAAATGGTTACTGGCATGCCTTCCCTCCTCCACGCCCCACCCCCTTATGTTCACTCAGTCTCCACTCGCATTGCTCTTTTTGGTTTCTGTTGGGTTCATTGGTCATTTGATCTCTTTTTCTCTATGGCTGTGTCCACTTGCTGAATGAGGGACTGTGTTCCAGGGCCATGGCACATTGTGCAGATGGTTTGTAGTTTTAAACTTTGTATTGGGCACCCAGTCCATGTATTTGGGGTCTATCGGTGTCTTCTAGTTGCTGGCTCCAGTAGGTCTCCTTGCCATTCCACTATTTCTGCACCTCATTTCTCTGACCTCTGGCTTTGGGGATACTTCCCCTGGCTATTGTCAGTGGCGAGGTTACTTGATGAGGGCAGGTATCCACTAATGGAACTTGCAGGTCATCTCCTCTCCATCCGTTTGTAGATTTGCTTTGGAGCCAATGCCCTGACTCTGCAGGCTCTTTTCTGGCACCTCATTTGTTCTATATGGCTGTGTGCACCTCTGTGCTATTAATCCTCCAATGAGCTAAGATGAAGCAGCAAGGGTGTCATCATTCCCACCCCCCACCTCCACCCCCCGCTCCCCTCCACTTTTCTGGATCAAGGATGTATTCATTCTTGCCTGCACACTGGCTGGTCCCCTTTCCCCGCCAGATCAAAGGTAGAGGGTCCCAGTGGGTGCTGCAAAGGGTTAACTCTTAAGGCTAATGGTCACAACCTCAGCAGCAGCTGTGCACCACCCCCGCAAGTTTTAAAGTTTATTTTCCTGAGGGCAGGCAGCTCACAGCTGCCCCCTCCCACTGTGTTGCCTCTTAAATGTTCCAGACAGCTTAGCACAACTCTTCCCTCTAACATTGGTTTTAAACTGAATATCGCACCAAAAAGTTATAACTGATAGAGGGTGCTACCCCCCCATTGTTTCCTGTTTAAGATTGCAGATTTCAAGGAAGGTATGCTAAAATGTGAGAATGACCTTATTTGGAATTTCCCTTCAGGGAGATGCAGAGGGGAGGAAGAAGTGAAATGGTCCCAGTGTGGTTCCTGGAAGGTGGAAAATCAGGTTATATAAAGGGTGTGAAAACAAAGAGAGAGATTCCACTATGGAGATCCCATAGAGATTCAATGGAGGAGAGATTGGAATTGGCCATTTTGTAGAGTAAAGATGTGAGCCATGTGGCCAAGGCCTGGGGCTTGCAGCCTTTGGCTCACCCAGACTGTGTGCAACATGTGTACTAAATGCAGTTAAGAAGTTTGCAGATTGAAACTCCGTGTTGGAGTTTGCTTTGCTGACTTTGACTGCTGTCTGGAAGATGCAATGCAAAAGGTAGGCCTGAAGAGAAAGTGAACTTGGCTGGGTCTGGTACCTGTGATAGGGTGTGCCCCTCCCCCTCCTGTTTAAGATTGCAGATTTCAAGGACAGGTAATGTTAAAATGGGGGAATGACCTTAGCTGGAATTTCTCTTCAGGGGGATGCAGGGGGAAGAAAGAAGTGAAATAGTCAAGGTGAAACAGATTTCCTAGAAGGCGGGAAATCGGGGTAAATAAAGGGTGTGGAAACAAAGAGAAGGATTCGATTCGTTTTAGGATTTGATTTAGGATTTAATTGGATTGGGATTTCAATATGGAGAGGAGATGGGAATCGGCCATCTTGTAAAGATGTGAGCTATGTGAGCTTGGCCATGTGGCCACTGAGGGCCTGCAATAACCCTCGGCTGGCTCAGGCTGGCAGCATGTGTGCTGAAAGCAGTTAAGGAGTTTGCAGATTTGAACTCCGTGTTGGAGTTTGCTTTGCTGAGTTTAATTTGTGTCTGAAAGAGGCCGTGCAAAAGTTAGGCCTGAGAAGAAAGTGAACTTTGCTGGTTTGGCACCATGGAGTTCCTGCTACCTGAAGATGACAAGGAGAAGACAGCGTGAAAGACAACGAGGAGCATTCAAAGGAACAAGTCTTCAAGCGTCTGGAGATGGACTCTGTCTGGACATTGGTGAGACGATTAAAACTGAGAGACTGAGGATTTTGGGGCAATCTGGGAAAGGACTTTAGACAATACTGAGAAAGGGTTTGGACAATGTTGAAGTATTCTGAGTCTTGCATGTTTCTTTTGTAGTTAATAGGATAATTAGAAATCACTTTGTTAGAAATAAATTAGTCTGCACTGCACTGATTGTCTTGCATTGGCTTGGTATTTTGGGTGAGAAGGCTGGGGATGGTGGTAAGGACCCACGAGTGGAAAGTTTAAACTGTGTTTTAAAGTTTTTCTTTTCTGCAGTTTTTAGAGCAGAAAGCAGAGAGCAGTTGGCTGGCTTTTGCATATCAATGGTAAAGGTGATCAGTGAAAATGCTAATGAAGAGTGTGTAGCCTGCTTTGTAGAGAGTAGCAGGCAGATAAGT
>PVHY01032567.1:0-11783 GCA_004024945.1 Uropsilus gracilis
GACACTGACACATAAAAATGCAATCAGTTTAAATCCAGAATGAGTCTACAGCATAAAGAATACTGTTTCCTCAACAAATAAATTATATGAACAAAAGGTGAGTGAGGAAGAAACTGTTATCAATCTCAACAAAATCTTAAATGTTACAGGTAACTATGGTTCCAGACTGAAACAAATCAATAGTAAACAGATATTTGGGGAACAACAGGATAACTGAAAATAGACTAGTTAGCAGATGATTTTAGGAATTTTGGGTAATTTTGTTGGCTGTGATAATGGTATTGTACTATTAAGTCCCTATTTGTGATACAGGCTTTACAGGCTAAATGATAGGATGCCCATTGTCCTTTAAATGTTCCAGGAGGAAAATGTGGAGGGAGGACAACATGGTAGGACACTGACAGTAGTTAAAGCTGAGCAATGAATATGCGGGCACTCACTGTTTTTATTCTCTTTATTTTTATGTATACATTCCTTAAAACTTCTGCAAAATGTTGGAGGGGAGGGAAGAACCCTTGTGTGTGAATAATCATTACCTTATTGTCTAAATGGCAAAAATTTACAAACAATATAAGTCTTAATGGGAGACAAATTAGATAACAAAAAGGAATATCATAGGACCATAGAAAAGACTATTTTTAATATTCATATTTAATTAATTGGTTTGTGATACAAGTTTCAGATGTGGGCACATCACTGTAATTCTGTATCTACTAAAACATAGGCACAGCATTATGATTCTATATCTATTTATTTTTACATTAAATAAAGCAAACAAAAGGCTATAAAAAGCACTGCAACATGATTCTAATATGAAATATGCACCAAGAAATGCTCAGAAAGATGTTCAGCGAAGTGTAGGCATTTCTGGGTGGTAAAATAACAAGGCAGTGGTCCCTTCCCCACTGTTCTTTGCGAACTTCCAAAGACATATTCACTCATAAAACTAAAAATTTTAGGAAGGGATGAGAGTGGTGAATGCTCCCTTGTCTTTCTTCATTTTGTTATTTGTTGACACCTAGTAAAGTGTTCATTTCAAAAGTTAAAACAGAATTCAGTGTTCATTAACACTATAGTACTTTCTTTGAAACCAATTTCTTATAAGTAGAGTATTTAACCATGTCCTTAGATTGTCTCATCATAACATTTTAGATATAACTATCATTTAATCACAGGGGTTTTTTTTACTCTCATGTCAAATGCCTATAAAATAAAGTACTCTCCCAGGATCAAGAGTTTCTGTTCTTTACTCTAGAAAGACAAAAGGGTTTGGAGGACCATGTATGGACTATGAATTCCTTCACATATGGATCCCTTCTCCTGTTTCTTGCTTTTTTTTCTTTAAAAAAAAAAAGATATAAACACATAGGAATTTTATCCTTTTAAAGTACATAATTCTAAATAAAACCAAAATACACAGTTCATACCCCTTTTGTAAGATCAGAAATATATATTATAATATGTATTTTATGAAGAAAAAAGTACAGTGTACAAAATTCAGTAATTTTCAGCACGTGCACAAAATTTTTCACTTATCACCACTAATTCCAGCATATCATCCCTATCATCCCAAAAAGAATCCCATTACCCATTAGCAATCACTCCCCACATAATTTCTTCTCAGTCCCTAATAATCACTGGTACAGTGATAATTCTTTCTAAGACTGTTTTGTGAGTAAAGGGCGTCGAAAGATTCAATACATCCTTCAGAGAGCTCCATTCCACAAACTGTGAAGTATACTAAGAACGAACATGCTTGAACTACACATGAACCACTGCACATTTGGTATAGATAAGCATTTCCTTCTAGAAATAAGCCCCCTTCTACTATAAAGCAGAAATCACATCTAACAGTCAGATTTGGCTTACTCTGCATTGCTAATCAACTCTGAACATTTGGCCACGGCATATTTCACAATCTTCTATCTCAAATTCTGAGGCAAAAACAAAATTAAATCTAGCAGATACCCAGAAAAATAAACTAAATGTAAAAGAGTAGTAAATTAACTCATTAGAATAAGCTACATTCATACCAATGTTTGCTCATTTAGCAGGCAAAACTTACCAAAACAGTTCACGTATTAAATGCAGTAACAGATTTTCTACAGGTTTTTTTTCTTTAATCTTTTTAAAGTAACTAGATGAAAGTCTTTGGGGGAAAAGAGTAGGGTTGACACAAGTGAATACAATAAGTGTATTCCTGATGCTAACTGCAAAACTACTTTCAGTATTGCCCACATTTAAATAAGAAAAGTTACTTTGAAATTTATAAATGGAGGAGGGTGTGAAGCAGTTAAGGGGCTAGAGCAGTGAGGTGGATGGGGGAAAAAATCTGTGCATGATCTTGGGTTCAGAGATTTGGACTTCTCCTGATCACTATGGGTAATCATGGAAAGACGGGCAGGAAGACTGCATGACCAGGATTAAATTTATAATAACCTGAGCTGCAATGAGAAACAGACTGGAGAGAGCAAAAATAGGAAAGCAGTTCTGTTTGGACTATTGCAGAAGCACTATTGTCTAAAGTACTGACCATTTCCCAAGGTGATCAGTTTATAGGGGGTTCTTAATCTTTTCCGGGATGGTAGCACTGGTATAAAGACATCCAGAAAGTTGAATCTACACCTACTTACAGTGTAGAATACTGGTAAAGAGCGCTAGCTTTAAACACATCTGTAATGCTTTTATTCACATTCATTGGTTGTAGGGATCATTGTTCATTTATAATCAATATATGATATCCTCTTTGTTTTTCTGTTAAGTATTATTTCCTACCCAACATTTGTGATGCAGTAGTTTTCAGCACTAACCTGTCTCTATGTTCCCAATTAAATGCAATTTCATGCTGTTTTCCTAAGTCACTGGCTTAGGAATAGGTATATGATGTGTGCTTCTGGCCAACAAGAAGTTAAGGGAAATTGGGAAGTACTGGAACAGGCTTCTGAGGAAATTTTCTACCTTTTGAGAGAAATCCACAGGAAATAACTCTAGATACTGCACCGAGAACTGCTGCAGTCTATAGGTGGTAGAGCTGAGGGATTGAGTCAATTTTGGATTCTAAAAATACCATTAAACTATTGGCCAGTGAAATCAGTCATCCTCATAGCTTTAACTTTTCCAGCCTTCCCAGTATGGAAGACAGTAAGTCTTTAAACTTAGAATATTATTTGCAGGTGAAAATATTGAAACCAATAAACCAGCTGTGTGGATTTGGAAAAGGTGATTTCTCTCTGAGCCACTTATCTTTAACATGACTAATAGTTATATTACTTGTTGCATTAAGATACAATTGTGACGCCTGTATTTTATAGCACACTGTATATGCTTAGCCAAATGCCTAGCAAATAGTTGCTCAATAAGTTGTCGATGTGGAGATGAATACTGATCATTTTTTGTATGTGAACCAGTGAAGATGGACTGATTACACATGGTTCTGTGTCAGTCAGTAATATAATAGCTAACTATTTGGAAACATAAATAACTATACTTTCTTTGCTTCAACACTGAATTATTAGTTCTTTTCTAAGGACATAAACATATTTTGTGAACTGCCTAGAGATAGTTGCTTGTGGGGGCACCTTTTTTCCACGTCAATGTAATAAATTGGTTGTGTAGATGGAAAAAAGTTACTTTACTTTTACCATAATTCCAAGAGAAAAATAAGGTACTGCTGTACATTATCAGTAATCCTTCTTAAATTTTACATATTCAGTGCTCTTACCAAAGGCACTACTTTTTGCAACAAATCCAATTTATTTTTACCACTTCACATAACAGAAAATATAGATATTTTCACCCCTATCATATTCTGATCACCAGTAAGTATCTTTCCAAAAGCAGTTGAAGAAAAAATTTTCATGCTTATAAAAACAATTTATGCCCATGGTGTAAAATCAAAAAACAAAAGAACATACAATGAAAACTACCACCTATAATTTCATAAATAAAAATGCCATTAGCATTCATCCTTTCCAGGTGACTTTTTCTACACATTAATACAAGACTGAGCTCTTGCTTTATGTAAGTTTTACCTTTTTCAATTAATATTAGCATGTCCTGTGTCACTGAAAACTTCATCAATTATGCTGCTGTAAAGTATACCACCTTCTGGAAAGACACATGGAAATACTTACATATTTATTATTTACCTTAAATTAAGTAGTATATATTTATCTTATATTCTCCTAATGCTGAACATTTGAAATTTTCACAGTTTTAAAGCTAATTTGAGGCAAATATTAATCACTGACTTCTTTCATAGACACACATAACATGCACAGACATCACATAGTTTGGTACCAAAAGACTTGGTTATTTTCAAACAATTGTCATGTGGAGTCATTGCCAAAAGTCACATTCCTGTCTGAGAAAAAATATCATCCATAACATTAGGACTTTGGAATGAACGAACAATGGGTCATAAATTCCTTAAACCACTTAGAAATGAAAGGCCATGCCCTGAATCAGTCAAAAGCATTCTCTCTGCTAAATTTGCAATCCTATCCTTTCCTTGGCCTCTAGCATCACGAATTTGAGACAGGATGATTTATTCTCTTTGCCTGTGTCACTTTGGCAATGGCTGTCTTGTATTGCTGACCTTGAATTTCTACTTCAGATACTCTTCTTGGGCAGACCAGCATCTCCCACAGGTAAGGAGGAGCAAAGGATGCACTCCAGAGAGAAGGCTGCTGTAGCTCCAGCACATACCACGCAAGCACCCCGTCTTCCGGGACGGAAAACCTCGGCTCCATTTTTACTTACACAATCAAATAAATACAAGCAGAAACTTCCAGTTCTGTCTCAGTCCAAGAACACATTACTTTTTAAAATTAACACAGAACAAACTTGTCTGCCAAAAGCTTTCAGACTCCAATCAACCAAAAGAAAAAAAAAAAAAAAAACATGAATTTGATTCTGGCATAAACTTCACTTTAAAAATAAGACTGCTGACTTATTTACTTTATCTACTGCTCCACCATATGAAGCCATTTCCTTCTGGTTTCAAGTACTATTAAACAGTACTTCTCTCCCTTCTAAAGGTCTTTTGTTTTTTGTGAAAAGAAAATAAAAATAAGTATTTTCTATTTAAACTTGATTCTAAAGTAATAGATACAATTCTTCTGCTAGACCACCTAAAATTTTTAGGTCATGTTTTTATTCACCAGTGGCCACCAAGCTGATTCCTAGCCACTTATAGAAAGAGATAGGTATTCTTCCAAGCATCTTTCTTACTTCCACTGAAAATTTACTACCCACTACCCCTACCACTAGCCCAAAAGGAAATCCAAGACTTGTTTTATTTTTACCATACTCCTTAAACAAGGAGATTACAGAGCCAAGTTGTACCATCAGCCACAGATTGAATGAGGGAGGGCCTTTTACCTTAAAAAAAAAAAAAAAATTCCTTAGGCTTTCTATTAAATACCAGTAAAAAGCTGGCTACGTGACCTAGAGGATACTACTTCACCTTAAGGTAGCTAAGGGGTAACTGAGAAATGGGGTAGATTTAAGATGAATGCATCAAAAATGCACCTACTATTTCTGTCACAGATAACAACTTTTAGTAACTGTCATTATGATGTTCAGACAAGTCCCTTTTCCACAATTTCTGTCACCATTTACTCATTTTGGCAAAATATGTTAAGTAAACACTTCTCATTCACTTTCAACATCACTCAGGCATCCTCTTTTCACTAAGTGGCCACCAATACCCACAGAGTGCCCATCAGGCTAAGTATCTCTCCAACCAAGCCCTTTCCTATTCTTTACTCATCTGTGTTCTCTTCTGTTCTTTACTAGGATAAGTTTCATGCTCATGTGGGTGCTACTTCTTTCAACACTTACGGTAGATCAAGATGTAGTTTACATTGGAGGGAAGGGATTTAATGCCTCTAAGGTAATTCTGATCATATAGATCCCATCAGAGATGACAGCTTATCTGTTTCTAAAGATAGTGGGAAGGAGGGAAAGGTAGCACATACAGTAGCACATACTGTGCACAATCCATTTAAGTACTCATTCTAATGTACTGAGAGACCTGGACAAATAAACATTCACCCACTACCCTGCAAAGACTCACAGTCAATGCTCTCCAGCCACAGCTGCTGAAATGAAGCTGCTCTGCAATCAGAATGTTTCCCCCTCTGTGCTCTCCTTCTGCCACTGTCCAGTAGCTCCCTAACAGGTTCACAAAGGCAAGGGTAGTGCCACACCAACCACAAAGAAATGAAGAATGGGATGCTATAAAATAACCCTGAAGCAACAGCTCTGCAGCACTATTTGTCAAGCACTGTCTGTGAGTGCACCCTCGTGCCACCATGGCGAACCTGTGAGATCCATACTGGTCTCACCGTACAGGTGAAAATCTAAGTCTGAGAGATTACCCAGACTCACAAAGTAGTGAGAGAGGAAATAAGGAAAGGTACATGGAAAGCAACCGAGCCTCCAATTCTAGACTCAACTTTCCCACTATAAGTCATCTATTTAACAGAACCAAAGGCACCTTTGAAGAGTGTCAACCAGGAAATTAACATAACCAGGAAATTAACAGTGGAAGCCCCAACATCTCTGCAGTTTGGGAGCTTTTACAAGCAAGTGGCAAACAGTAGCTGAAACAGGCAGAGGTAAGCCATGGAGCACAGGATATAAAAGAGTTCACCAAAGTAAGATTCTAGAACACTGCATCACACAGAATGGTCAGCACACTAGCTTTCCATTGTCAGAATTTCCATTTCTAGCCACGAATCTCCTGCCTGAATGAGAGTGTGCCTAGCCTTGAAGATGACCAAAAAAACCCACAATTTTCCCTAGGATGATCAGGATTGTAGCATATAAAAATCATTTCTTCTGCCAAGATGCTCAAGATTTCTTTTCTGAACACGGGGGTGGGGGGTGGGGGGGCCTAAGTTTGAGACTGCATCCTCATCCTCATCTTGCAATATCAAGCTTATCACTTCACTTGCTTCATTATTAAGCATACATGTCCTAGGCAGAAAACAAATGCATGGTTGGTATGAACAAAGCTGATTTGGGCAGAAAACGAGCATTTTTAAGGCTTTGTTGTATTCTTTATAAAGACTGGCTTTTAGAATGCCAGTGGTATTATAGAGAAAATTTCCAACAATAAAAAATTTAATAAAGTAATCATTAAAGATCCCTATGTTTCCCTCCCCCTTAAAACTACTCTCATAGCTTGGCACATGTCATACCAGACTTTTTCCTTTGAATTCTAGTACCAAAATGCCAGTGTTTGCATGGGCATACTGCCATCCTCTCTGCATTTTAAAAATGTGAAGTCTGAATCATTTATGTGCTGATATAGAGTTAAAACATAAACATTAAAGCAGCATAATAACTCACTGTGCACATCACTACATAAATGATACACTCAATTTTCTTGACGAAACTATGCTTAACAGATCTTCTCTGAAGTCCATCTACTGCCACTGTCCTCTGTATGTGCCTGTTTCCACTGTGTCTACATTCACCTGTGCTCGTCAGTCCCAGCAATCTAATTCCTCCCCCATTTTATAAGAGCTACACACCAAAGTAAGGGTCCCAGGCAGCCATGAGTGATCCCTTGGGGCTCAGCTGGTAGCATAAAGTCAGACCCCACGGAATACTTGCTGTGAGGAGCACTGGCTTTTGTCCACTCACAACATGCCAAAAAGTATGATTTGCCAAGAAGGCTGATTCTGGCTGAAATAAATTATCCTAGAGGAGGAAAGGTCTGGCCCGAAGGGAATAGGAAAAAAAGGGTGGAAGCAGGAATCCAGGCTCTGGGAACAAGGAAGGACTGGAAATTAGGCCTGGAGCTTTCCATTTCCTAAAGCCCCCTACCATATCCTCCTCCTAATGCCCTGGTATCTGCCCTGTCCTCCTTATTTAAAAACTACTCCAAATGTGGTCTCTCATAGAAGTAATGAACCCATAAATACTTTTAAATAGAACAGGAATGCAGTAAGTACAGCTATAAAAGGTTAAAGTGGCATCTAACTCTGTGTATATCAGCACACAAATGATTCAGACTTCAGATTAAATACAGAAAGACATTATGACTATTTATTGGCATTTAGAAGCAGAATTCCAACGTCTACTATAATAATCACTAAGTTCTCAATTTAACAGGGGTGGGAAAGAGAAAAAACTTCTCACTGGACACTAGAACTAAATACCCAAGTAATACATGATTATCAAAAGCAAAATAAAAACATCTGTAGAGATCGCAACAAGCCAAGCAACACCCAAGGCTCCTCAGTTGGTCCCTTCCTGAACACAGGAAGGGCATGGGGTCAGAGGTGCGGGGCTTGTCTCAACAGTGTGCCTGACCATGCACAAACATTACGAGATGTGATACAAACTCAGACCTCTGAACCCAACATCTGAGCTGTCCCACTGTAGTGTATCTAAAACACAGTGTCCCCTGAGGTCCCTAATTTCCTAACAGTCACTCTTGGCTATCTGCTCCCAATCATGCCCTCTTTCTTTTAGGAAAACCAGTCACCCTTACTTCATCTTTTAACATGAGGTTTTCTTGCTCTACCACATCTCCCTGGCCATGAGTGGATCAAGGACTTGGGGATTTGTTTTGGGGTGGATGGCTGTCATACTCCCAAATTAAGAGAAGAGAGACTTTCCCTGAGAGGTAGAACTGCAACTGCAAAATGGGAACCAGGGCAGCAGTGGACATGAGTGCAACGCTGAAGAGAAGCCTATGTCCAAAAAAAAATCTTTGGGCAGACAGAGCACAGCCCTCCCTAAACCCACAAATCCCCATGCTGTCTCCACACGGTTGGTTACTTCAACCACCACCTTGGCCGGTGATTTGCCTCAATAATGTCCATTTTCAGCTTAAATTGGTTTGAATTGAGTCCCTCTCACTTTCTTCCCATGATCAGAAGGGTTACTAATAGTCATTTTCTTTAGGAAGATGCTTTTTAAAAAGATATTCCTTATGTTAGGCTAGAATTGTAAGAATCCAATAAAATTATACACCAATCCCTCACTGCCCAACCAAAACAAAATTCCTATCTACCTAACATTATGAACTTTCATTTAGCCCAGTTCATGAGCTGTCATTTAGGCTGAATGCTGTGGGGAATACAAGCACTTGGGAAAAGGAACAATCCAAAGAAATAGACTATGATGTCATGTATGGTATTCTCCCAACCCCCCATTCTCCCTCATCCCCAACATCCCCCACCCTGCTAAACACACAACTCTCTTGAGAGATAAATCAGTATTATTCTCATTCTGTACAAGGAAAAAGTCAGCAGATGGGATTAAACGAGGAGACCCAACTTCTTTTCAAAGTAAACTTTATCTAGCTATCAGGGCTTCCCTCCTCTTTACTATAGACATTTCCTTTTCTGCTAATGTTTAATACACCCTGACAGGGCATATTTTCATCAATTATTTAAGGAGAAAATCCAAAATATAAAACTAAATCTATTTACTTTATATGCTCTGCAGTTTGCTCTTATCTGATAGGTTAGACACAGAAGAAAGATACTCCAACACTGCTGCTAGCAACAGATATCTTTTATCCACCCAAAAGGAAAAATATTCCGAAAAATCCAGGAACGATAAAGAGGTGTCCATGCACCACTGACATGTAGGCAATCTGACCACTCCAACTTGGCAGCCCAACCCTCCAGGGTTTTCCACGCAGATACACATGAGGGCATGATGCTATGTATATTCAGGGAAGTTCAGTGCAGTGATGCCCATGAAAAAAACTGAAACAGTCAAATATGTTAGTAACCAAGTACAGATAAAGAAATACTAAACATTCCTAGAAGAAAAGAATATATTTAAATCATGTTACATATACACAATCTAATTAATTTGGAAAAAATGATCTTGACATACATATAGTCAAAAAATAGCTGACAAAAGAGTATGTGACGTATGATCAGTCTAATATAAATAATGCTTTTTACCTTTTTTCTACAGAAAAAAATAATAATGAAGTTGTTATCTCAGCACAAGAAATTGTTTTAAATTTTTTTAAAAAAATTTGTCAGAAAGTTTGTTAGTTTATGCCTATATTCAACAGACACATATCACTTTTACTAAAATTTAAAAAAATTAATCAGCATTTGCAAAAAAGCACTTCAATTTGTTGCAAAAATTATTTGGAAGTGTTTTTCCCAAGTTATGTATAACAAATCACAAAGCACATAAGTCAAAAAAGTCAAAGACAAAAGTATCTCCACAGTTATATTTCTAAGTGTACATCAAAACTATTGGTAGCTATTCATTAAATGTCCTTTCTAAATTAAAAAAAAGAACAAATGCATCACACAAGGAAAGAATTGACCATCTCTTTTATAAAACTATTCATGCCCAATAAATGCATCCTGAAGCCTGAAATCTTGAAATAAGAATTCTCAAATTCAACTCAGTCCTTCCTACATTCAAAAGAATAACAAAATCCACTTCATCCTCCACCCCAGTACCAGTTACTGTTTACTTCTTTCTCACCTTCCCAGCCCATACTATCTACATCAGACCCCTAAGGTCTCAAGCAATTTTCAGCACCAACACTATAGCGCTGTGCTCTCCAGGGGGGTCTTTCAGAGTTCAGTGTCCAAGGTCCCAAGACAGTGGGGCCTTGCAGTCTTTCTCTACTGCCCCTCAGGGTCCTCCGCCCCACTGGTGTACCAGCCTGCTTATCTCACAGTGCTACTTCTTCTAATGATGCCTACAACATACTCCATTGTGTAGTTTGCTAAGCATCTCTCTTCCCTCATCCAAAAGTCCTAAAAACCATCTCTTTCATAAAGCCTTTAAGAATAATTAACCACAGATAAATTCCCAACGTCAACAAACATGGCATAAAGAATTCCCTCCCACCTATTACCTCCCATCTACTTGGCTGACAGTGAACAGCTGTCTTTGCCCTTATTCAAAATCCCATGTAAAAAGCAGCAATAGCCCTGATAATTCCTCATCTGTCCTCCCATTCTCTACTTGAAAGCTTGTATCCAATTTCTCTGGTTTCTTGGTCCTGATCTTTGTCAAAGACTCTTGTTCTACCTTGCATGCTAAACAGATAACTCAGTGGGGTCTGCCAGTTCTTGGTTTTCTTTTCACCTGGATCTGGGTGACAATTCTTCCCTTGGTCCACAGATCAAGCTGGTAAGTTCTGTCTACAGAAACAGTACAGTTGAACAACCTGGATCTCACTTAGTACTGTTTTCTATGTCATCTGTCTCTACACTCCACTTTTCCTCCCTCCTTCAAAGTCTTTTAACATCCTGCTAAAGTCAGTAAGACATTTTGCTACCATTTGCCTTCCTACAGTCAATTTACAATGTAATAAAAATGCATAGCTGACCATCTCTCCATCTCTACTTCAGCTGACAGTAAGCCCAGAAACCAAATCAAAGTTCATTGCATTATTTTATTACAAGTTCACTAAATTATTTGGTTACCTTAAATTCTTTACAAATATAAACACACCCAAGAGCTTAATTTTAAACAGTTCTTTTCTTTCTTCACATTTGTTCCTTTTTGAATAATTAACAAAATATACACTTAATTCCTCCTATAGAAATACATAATACAGGTTGGGCATGGTGGTGCATGTAGGTGGCAGCCCAGGAAACCACAGCCAGGGACAGGGATCGCAGTCCCGCCAGGGGCACGTAGCGAGACCAGGGAAGCTGAGGCTAGGAATTGCTTGAGTCTGTGGTACCCCGGGCAACATGAGTCTGCGGTTTCGTGGGCAAAAAATAGCAAGACCTAGTCTCAAAAAAAGAAAGAAGGGAGGGAGGGAG
>PVHY01032569.1:0-11785 GCA_004024945.1 Uropsilus gracilis
TAGCCTCTATAGGCTTCTGTAGTTACAGAGGTGTTTGCCCTGCCCTGTCAGCAAAGTAGGAGAGAGATATGAGAAGTCAAAATGTCCTGGGAGGAGCCTGGTATGGGTTGTGGTAGCATCAATAGCCCTTCTTCTGTGTCTCACATCTGGCACTTAGGAATCTGTCTGCTTATAGTTTACTTCATGAGATCATTACCAGTTCCCAAGGCTTGAGAAGGGGATATGGTCTAGAGCTCCTGTGTGTTGACCTCCTTATCCATGGCCTGCTCCTTACCAAGTCCAGCTCTGAAATTAGGTTGGAAAGGAGGCAAAAGCCTCCAACTTACAAGACCCAGGTCCATATCACCCACACGTAGCAGTTGTCACTCAAAATGCAGATTAACAAGGGATTTTATTAACAAGGGAGTTCAACAGGGAAAAAGAAAAGTCTTTAAAGCCACAAGTGGCAATTATCTTGCCCCAGTCACCATTCACTATCCCAGAGTTCCCAAAGGCACAGTCCAAGATGGTGTCCCTTTGCCCCTCCAAACCTCAGAGGCTGGCACTCTACAAAGTCCAGTCTTTCTCTCTCTAGTGTCTCCTCTTTTCTTCTTCTCTCTCCAGTATCCCGAGCTGCTCTGCTTCTTCAAGATGCTTAAAACTTCTTCCACAATTGCTGATGTACAAATCAGCTTTCAAATTCCTGGCGATCGCCAGGTGCAGCTTTCCAGGCCACCTTGCTGTGGTGTCACACTCTCCACACCAGCCACTCTTCCGCTGGCCACCATGACTCCTTGCCACCACCAGCTCACTCTTCCAGGGGGCTTCTGCCTATCCTGGTCACTTGGGGTAATCTTTACCTGCCTACCAGTCTCTCCTCTCTGGAAGGCGCTGCTCCCACGTCCTCCAGGTGCCAAGATTGATGAGCCCTCAGCTTCACATGGTCTTACTCCTTATGCAAATCCTCTCCCAGCTGCTTCCTCTGCCATTTTTTAACACCATGCCTCCAAGGGTGGGGGAGGGGCACGCAGTTCAGCTCTTGCACATGCACTTCACCTGCATCAAGGGTTCATGGCTCATAGCATTTCTACTTTTCCCTCCCAAGAACCTCACACTGCACCAGCTGCCCCTCCTCCCCCACCATGTGTGTCCTCTACCCTGGACCACAGCCTCCAGGATTGTCCATCTTGTATCCAGTGAGCATGAATCTCCTCCACTGGCTCTCATGTGGAGTAGTGTTGGACTTTGAGGTACAAGAGTTGCTTCCATTTCAGCCTGAAGGATGGACCAAGGTACTGACCATCTGGTCCTTTGTTAGATGCTTCTCTTAGGACACATGAGGAAACCACCCTCATTTGATGTCACTCTCAATCTTTGTCTTCTTGTGCTATGACTTCTTCACTTTTATGGTGCTGATATTTGAGCTATCGCCACAGTCCCCTACTATTACTCTGTTTTCTTATGTAGCATAATGGTTTTCTCTTGCTCGGTTCTGCTGAGCATTTGATGGTGCTCACATTTAGAGGCCCTTTGCTCGCACTTGTTCAGACTTCTATTCTTGTTGGCAATCAGCAGCTGTATTATAACACGTCTTGGAATGTGTGTCTCTGGTATTACCGTCTTTGAACTCTTTGGAACTCTTAGGGCATAACATCTGATTCAATTCCCACATTGAGATGGTTTTCAGAAAATATTTTATAGTAAATTTGTCTGTGCTTTTCTCCTTCTCTTCTCCTACCTAGACATGTGGAGGTGCTTTGGTGGGAAGACTGAGAGGAGAAGTCTGGTGGTGGGCAGGGATGGCAGTGTGCCCTTCCTTCTGTCTATCTGTGAGAGCAGGTCAAAAGAGAGTTTATACCATTAGACAAAAATGTTGTCCCCCCCACCTCATTCCAAACCACACCCCTCATCACTCTAGTGCTGCAGAAACTGTCAGATGCTAGAAAAAGCTGCAAGTTCATAGGAAATGAGCATCATTACTGGAGGGTGTGTCAGGGAGCAGCTCAGCCAGTACAGGGAGATTCTTCAGCCAGGACTCACACCATGGGTACATTCTGAGCATCACAGAATTGGATGTGGATGAGGAGGCTGAGCCTAAATACCCAAATTGTTAGGAACAGAAGAATCCAATTGAAGGTGCTTGGTACAGAGTGGAGTGGTGTGGAAAAGAGACTTTCGAAGGACCAACTCCCTACCTGTGTGTCAACATACTGTCAGCCTTCAGGGAAATGGTGTCATTGACTGAAGGGTCAGGGCTGTGACCCCCTCTCAGGTGTGCCTTTCCTACTGCCCAATTGTCTGTGGGATTGACTGAACACTCATCCTCATGACATGTAAGGTGTCTTCAGTGGATTTAGGAAATATCACTAAGTCTCACATAAGAGCTGTGTCCGCCAGAGAAACATCTCTCAGCCTCAATATAATTAGGTCCTTTCATGCTTCAGAGGGGATGTGAAGACACATTGTGTAGGTAAATAGAATTGGAACCCAGGGCTCTCTTTTAGACCCAAATGACTTCTATCAACAAGGCACTCTGATTCTCTTCTAGGTGAACACTGAAGTTATTCTAGGTCAGGAGGCACAGTAACTAAATTCAAAACTAAATGAGAAAGTGTCAGCCCTCAACCTGAGTTGTCACGATTTACTCCATGACCACCAGCGGTGGCTGCTCAAGTGTAGAGAGCAACTAAAAACGTGGTATCAGCACCTGGGGCCTGCTCCCCACCCTGCTGCTTTGCATTTCTCCAGGCAGCCCAGCTGTCCAGAACCAATATATGGCTGGGAAAGCTTGGGTCACATCTACCTCTGCCAAGACACAGAGGGACCATGGTGGCCCAAGGACAGCTGCTCTGCCTCCTGGTGCTCTGGCTCCCAGGTAAGGGAATAATGGGTAGTTGTGCTCCTCACAGGACTCTGGATTGTGATTCCTGAGACCTGGTTTCTGTGCTCAGCAATCTCTGTGCTCAGAGATTAAAGCTCCATTTTGATCAACCCTCTTGCCTCTGATGGGAAGAGAGTAGCAAAGACAGAGATTCCAAGGGTGACTGCTGTGTTTTGATTGTTTTTCAGGTGCCACTGGAGAAATTGTGATGACACAGACTCCAGACTCCCTGTCTTTGTCTCCAGGAGAGAAGGCCACAATCACCTGTAGGGCCAGTCAGAGCGTTTATAATTATTTAGCCTGGTACCAGCAGAAACCTGGCCAGGCTCCCAGGCTCCTCATCTATGCTGCATCCAACAGGCCCAATGGCATCCCAGCCCGGTTCAGTGGCAGCGGGTCTGGAACAGACTATACTCTCACCATCAGCAACCTGGAGCCTGAAGATGCTGCCACTTACTACTGTCAGCAGGGTTACAACTATCCTCCCACAGTGATACAAGCCTGAACAAAAACCACTCAGGGAGCAGATGTGTGTGGCTGGACAGCCCCAGCTGCACCTCCTGGTACCTCGTTTGGTGAGAAGTTTTTCTCAGTTGCAGGCACTCATGGAAGCTGATGAGAAAGTTTTTAAAGAGGGGCACGGATTCTCCACAGTAGCCTGTTCTCTTTTCTATTCTTCAGCCCAGAAGCTCCAGCAGGACAAAGTGCCTGTTTATTAGATAGAGACAGAGGTCATTATATCAGGCTTATATTATCAGTCAGGGCTCATAAAGTATGAGAAAAAAATCTAGAGAGTTCAAATAGGAACTTTAACATCAGATAATCAAAGTCTACATTCTTTCCAAGGCCTGCTGACAAAATAATAAGGGAGGAGAGATTATAAGTAGATGGCTCCCTCCTGCTCTCTCAGAAGGGGAGACATACACCAACTGACATTCAGACACCTAACCTGTGTGACGTTAGATGGATAAAGAAAACAAATATAGAGTGAAAGACATATCCATACCTTTACAAAAATTTGTATTTGTTCATTTGGAGAGATGGATTAAAGGCAAATGGAAGGGCCATTATATTTGAGCACATATGGAGAAAATAATACATTGATTCACTGTGCTCTATTATCAGTTAATGCTAGATCAGGAATGAAAGTTTGAAATGTAAAATCTGGTACTAAGCAAACTTTTTTTAAATGCCAGAAATGTAATTATTAAGCCACTCAGTGTGTGTAGAGTACTTGAACCTGATAAAATATACAGCAATAAATTTAGAACATAAATACAAAAATAAACTTGAGAATTGAAGAAAACAAGCTGGAATTGGTTTTAAAAATAGCGACAACAATCACTGTTGTCAGGAGTTTATGTAATGAGTGTATAAAGAATCAAGTAAACACATACAAGAAATCCAGCAAACAACTCAGCAGAAAATGAGACAAATAACTTGAGAAGATACCCACCCTGTGCGTTGAGTGGCCTGTGTGCCAGCTGCCAACTGACACAGGTTACCAGAGACTGGTGTCTGTTCATTGGCCGAGCACTGTGTTGACTTGATTGTGGGTGATTCTTATGGGTGAAGGGTTTGGTAAATTTGACATGTGGTAAAAAGATCTGACACTCTGCATCACCTCAATATCCTATCCAGCCTCTTGTCCAGACATCAATTATATAGTCTTACATCCTCATAAAACTTCCAAGAGTCCCTAAGGAAAGAATAAGGAAATTGACCAGAGAAAAGAAACAGATACCATATAAAGGAAAACCAATTAGGCTGACTTCAGACTTCTCTGATGAGATGCTCCAGGCAAAGAGAGCCTGGAGTAACATTTTCAAAAAAACTACAAAACAAAAAGTGCCAGCCAAGAATACTCTATTCTGCTTAGCTCTCCTTTATTTGTGAAGGAAAAATTAAAACCTTTTCAGACAAGCAAAGTCTCCAGAAATTCACTATCACTAAATCCCCACTCCAACAAGTCTCACAAGAAAGTTCAAGGTCAAAATCAAGAGAAAAATAAATAGAACAAAACAAGGAAGCAAAGAGGAACTTCAAAATGATCACCAAAAAACCAACATCAGAATCAAAAGTATCAATCATTACCTTAAACATTAAGTCTAAACTCATCAATCCAAAGACACAGAGTAGCAGACCGGGTTAAAAAACAGAACCAACATTCAGCTGCCTCTAGGAAATATATTTGAACTCTAGAGATAAGCACAAAATGAGAGTAAGGGGTTGGAAAACAATCCTTCAATCAAATGGTCCCAAAAGAAAGTAGGGATATCCATCTTATAACAGATAAAGCATATTTCAAAATTCAAAAGTGACAAAGGACAAAGAAGGTCACTTCCAAATGATAAACAACGCACAAAAAGACATTACAATTATTAACATACACTCACTAAAGAGTAAGCACCAAAATTCACAGGAAAACTATTAACAGAATTGAAAGCAAACATTGGGGAAAGCACATATGTGATAGGAGACTTTAACACTCCACTTTCACCAAAGGACAGATCAACAAAACAGAAACTAGACAAAGGCACAAAAGCTTTAAAGAAGATCTAGGCCAAATGCACCTAAGATACATACACACACACACACACACACACACACACACACACACACACACACATATATGTAGGATACGAGACTCAAGGAAAAGAATAAACTTTCTTTTCAAGTGCAATGGATCTTTCTCCAAAATCATTCATCTATTAGTACATGAGGAAAACACGAATAAATACACAAAGATTACAATAATATCAACCTTTTTCTCTGATCACAAAAGTATCAAATAAGAAATTAATAATGAAAAGAAAATAAAGAGAGAGTACACTACATGAAGACTGAACAAGAGGCTACTGGGAGACCATGGAGTAAATGAGGAAATCAAAGAAGAAATTAAAACTTGAACTGAACAAATGATAAAGATTGTACAACGTTCAAAATGTATAAGACTCAGCAGAAGCAGTATTAAGAGGAAATTTCATAGCAATATAGGCTCATATCAAAAAGCAAGAAACAATCAAAGGAATAATCTAATCTCCCAACTTTAACAGAAAGATACCAACCTAAACATTCAAAACCCAGCAGAAAATAAAAAATAAAAAAATTGAAGCAGAAATAAATGAAATAGAAACCAGAAAAATGATATAGATGATACACAAAACCAAAAGCTGGTTGTTTGAAAAAATGAGTAAAATTTATAAACTCCTAGCAAGGCTCATAAGGAAAAGAAGAGAGAAAACTCAACTTAACAGGATCATAAATGAAAAGGGAAAAATTACAACTGATACAGCAGAAATCCAAAAGAGAACTAGAAACTACTATATATATGTTTACGCAAACAAATACAACATCCAGGATGACATGGACAAATTCCTTGATTGATACAGTCATCCACACTGAAAAAAGAAGAAATAGATAACCCAAACAGGCCAATCACAAGAAGCAACATTGAACTAATCATCATACTCTCCCTAAAAACAAGAGTCCAGGACCAGACAGTTTCACAAATGAATTCTACCTAACACCAAAGCCAAAACCAGAGACAGTACAAAGAAAGAAAACTCTAGGCCAATTTTCCCTATGAAAATAGATGCAAAAATTCTAAACAAAATCCTGGCAAATAGAATCTAACAATGCATAAAAAGGATTATCCACCAAGGTGAGGTGGAATTCATTCCAGGGCCACAGGCAAGGTTCAACATCCAAAAATTAATCAACATAATCCATCACATCAACTGGGAGAAAACCAAAAACCATATGATTATATTGATAGATGCAGAAAGAGCATTTGATAAAGTTCAGCATTCTTTCATGATGAAAGTGCTTGAAAAACCCAGAGCAAGCATTGTCTTTAATGGGGAAAGCTGAAATTATTCCAGTTAAGATCTGGACCCAGGCAAGGATGCCCACTCCCACCACTGCTATTCAACATAGTACTAGAAGTGGTAGCCACGACAATAAGACAAGAGAAAGACATAAAGGGAATGCAAATAGGGAAAGAAGAAATAAAGCTATCATTATATGATACTTTAATTAGAGAGTCAAAAAAAACTTACAGAAATCTAATTGAAATATTAAGCCAGTTTCAGTAAAGTAGATCCAAAACCAACACACAAAAATCAGTAGGTTTTATATACACTAAAAATCAGTCAGAGGAAGGAAAAATTAAAAAAAAAAACAACTCAACTTTCATGACACCAAAGAGAAGGGAAAGATCTATACCAAAAAAAAAAAAAAAAACTCTAAAAACATTTATAAAAGAAACAGAAGACATTAAAAATAGAAAGCTACCCCCTGCTCATGAATTGGAAGAATTAACATTTTTGAAATATTTATCTTACCAAAAGCAATGCAATTTCAGTAAAAGAATGAAAGTAATATATCTCAACATAATCAAAGCCATTTACAAAAACCCACAGCAAGCATCATCTTTAAAGGGGAAAAGCTGAAATCATTCCAATTAAGATTTGGAACAAAGCAAGGATGCCCACTCTCACCCCTACCTTTCAACATTGTACTGGAAGTTCAAGCTAGGGCAACCTGGGGTCCCCCCGAGGTTCAGTGGCAATTGATCAGGGACAGATTGCACTCTCACCATCAGCAATCTGGAGTCTGAAGATGCTACCACTTAGTACTGTCAGCAGAATTATGGATACACTATCGCAGTGATACAAGCCTGAACAAAAACCATATAGGCAGCAGATGTGTGAGACTAGACAGCCCCTGCTCCTCCTCCTGGAACCCTAGCACTGGGAGACTATCTCAGATGCAGTCACACTTTAAAGATGACTGGTAATGTTGGCAAAGATGACATGGAGTCTCCTCTACACCCTAGCTCTTCCTCTTCCTCACTGTCAGCTTTATGAACAACAGTAAATGTCAATTTAATAAAGATAGGGATTGTTATAGCTGAGAAGTCTAGATTACAGCATCTACCAGGACTCATTCAGTAAAAGATAAGCCAGTCTAGATAGTCCAAGGAATTTTTTTGTTAATAAAAGGAATTAGGACTAAATATTAACATTCCACATTCTTGTGGATAAGGTAATAAGGAAAACAAATGCCATAAATGGGAGAGATCTCGTGTTCTGCAGAAATCAGGGCTCAGATGCCAGTGGAGATATGGGTGGCAGGTTCTGTTTTCTGCAGGAAACTAACTTAGCGGTGAGGATCCTTGAATTTCTCTAAACCTGCAGCATTTCACCAGGTGATTCATTGTCTGCTCTAACAACACACTGTCGGCTCCTGCTCAGAAAGTGTATTAAAAACTATTTTTCTGACTTCCAAATTTGAAAGCAACACCCTCACCACAAAGACTTAGAGTACTTAAAGAGATACTTGGCAATGTGCTTCCAGAAAGGGTTGTAATGTTGGGAAGTTGACTGCAGACAGCCACAGTATTATTTCTCATTGCCCAAATCTCAGAGGAATGATGATGCTGAATGCACCTCATAGTGCCATCGACAAACCAGGGTTCATAGCAGAACATCATCAAACCAAAAAGTAAACAGGAAAAGAAAGGTGCAGTAAATATAAAGCAATCCTTTGACAAACTTGAGAAAAAATACATATGTATGCTTTTATGTGTATGTGTGTGCATTGACACACATTTTTCTTAAATATGCACATGCCTCATTGCTCAGAATTTGTTCAGAATACAGGAGTATGATCAGTATCACAGAAGCTTCTTAGAGATATATGTTAGCAAATTCACCTTACACCTAGTGCTGAAAGTCAGTGTTTTAATCAGACATCAGGAAACATATACATGATCTAGGATATTCTGTTAAAGGGATTTTCTTCAGCTAAGGAGACCATGTTTTTCTAATAAAAAATATTTTAAAATATTTTATTTTTAAATAAGGAACAAGTAGTAAAGAAGGCATAGGAAATCTAATATGCATCATATTGAATATAGACACCAATAGAGTAACTATGGTGTTAATATCATTACAATGGCAATCATATTATGATATATAAATATATCTAACAAGAAGTTGTGCATTTTTAATTTATACAATAATCCATATCAGATTTATCCAATAAAAAGAGAAACAGTAAACAAAACTTGAAAATGCATCTGCTTTGTTTTTTAGCTAATAGAAAAATAAATCTGAAATCTTTATAAAAATTGAAAAGCTATAATGATTTATCAGTGGTGTCCTCAATAAATGGTGAGCTTAATGGAATACACATTTTTTTTAGAAATATGAGAAACTTGAAAAATGAAACTTTACAAGGAACAGTGAAGAGCAACTTGGGGTCAGGGGATGGCACTCAAGGTTAGGTGATGGTAGAAGTGAGTCCTTTTAAACCACACCCTTGAATGGGCAGGGAGGGTGCTAGGGGAGAAAGTGGTGGAGTGAGACTCTGGACAGTTTAAAGGGCTGGACTTTGGGCAGTTCAGCACTAGGTCTTTTGGCAGCTAAACCAGACCAGACTTCTCAGTTGAATGACTGGGCCTTCAGTAGTTACACTACTGGTTAGGGATAGTGTCTGTGGAGAAGGTACTAGCCCACCACTGTGTTTCTGACTAGGGTTCAGTCTCTGCTCAGTGGACATTATCAGGGGTAAAAAAGATGGCATCTGGACTGAGAGCCAGATCACAGAGTAGATCTGCAGAATACCAGATCCAGAGGCTCTGGTGCTGGACCAGAGTGTGGCCTGCCCCCCCTCCCATCCACAGCTCTCGTCTCCATGGCAACCAACTGCAGGTAGGAACTTGGAGCTGCGTATCAAAGACTCTAGCTTTTAGCATCTCTTGCAAAGACTCAGCTTTAACAGCCCAGAGACTCACAGATAGCCAGATTGCAGAGCAGATATATGGAATTACCAGGGCAGACCCCACAGTTCGGAAAGGACTTATCTTCCTAAACAGCCAATAGAAACAAGAAATAATCCAGATACAAAAACAGAACTAACAATAACCTAGCAGACAACAACATGCCAACCAATACCAAAGCAGTTGTTGCTCAATACATAGAGCAAACCTGAAGAGTAAACACAGGAAAGAAGAAAAATATGACTCAAGTAAGCCCAAAGGAAAACAATTCATCACCGAAGTATAAACAGTGTACAGAAACCCACAGGGATGATATCAAAGAAATGCCGTATATATCAGATAAAGAATTCAGACATGATAAGAGCACTCAACGAGTAAGAGATGAAGTAGAAAAATATAAAAAAGAATGCAGCAAAATGAACATTATCATTGTTGAAAAGAATGATAAGAAAATGAAGGAGATACAGTTTATAAGAGGAGCAACAGAAGAGCTCAAAAATGCAGGGAAAAGCCATAAAAGCAGACTAGAGAATATTGAAGAATGAACCAGCACATTAGAGGATACAGAAATGGAGATAAAAAAGAGAGAAAAAGAAATAGAAACACAAAGTAAGAAGACAGAAGAAAAATCAGAGACTTATCAGACACCTTAAAGAAAAGAAATATAAGAATAATTGGAATTCCAGAAGGAGAGGAGAAAGACACAGGAAATTAAAGACTTTTTAATGCAATAATAGAAGAGAATTTCCTGAGTCTGAAGAACAAAATGAAAATAGACATACAGGAATCAAAAATTACACCAAACTACTTTAATGAAAGTAAAACTGCTGCAAGACACATCATCGTAAAACTCCTAAAAGTCCAAGATAAAGAAAAAATCATGAGAATGGCTAAGAAAAGAAACACATAACCTACAAAGGAAAACCCCCTAGACTGACATCAGGTTTCTCTGAAGAAATACTCCAAACAAGGAGAGAATGGTGCCAAATCTTAAAAAGTTCCAAGACAAAAAGTGTCAGCCAAGACTACACTACCCTGCAAAGCTATCCTTCTTTTACAAAGGAAAAATTAGAACCTTCTCAGACAAAGTCTCCAGAAATTTGCTACCACCAAAACCCCACTCCAAGAAATCATGCAGGAAGACGCAAGACCAAAGCCTGAGAAAAATAAATAGAACGAACATAACAAGAAACCAAATCAGAATCTCAAAATGATGACCAGAAAACCAATGCTAGAACCACAAACATGCAGCTCCGTTTACAATTGCCAAGATTTGGTAACAAACCAAATGCCTGAAAAGAGATGATTGGCTAAAAAAAAATGTAGTACATATACACGATGGAATACTACGCATCAATTAAGGAGGACAAACACATGTCATTTGCAGCAACCTGGATGGAACTAGAAAGGCTCATATTAGCAGAAATAAGTCAAAAAGAAAGAGAAGTACAGGATATAAGTCCACTTATATGATGGATATAGGGAAAAAGAAACAAATGAATAAGAAAGAATGAAAACAACTCAGGGACTGAACCATGGAGCGAGAGGGGAGGAGGGAGAAGAAGGTGGGGAGGTGAAGAGCACAAAAGATCAGAATGGTTAACAAATGTTAGTGAAGTAGGAAAGCTCCAGGGTACACAATAATGGACTAATGTAATATAAATGTAAATATACATATATATGCAAATTTTTTTAATTTAAATTAAGTTTTTTTAAAAAGGAGAGGAAAAAAGGGGGGACAGGGATATTAGGGAATGGAGAAAGAAAAAGACAGCCATCTGCATAGTGCCAGGCAGGCAGGAGAGCTGCTTCTCCCCACTGTAGAAATTGTACTGATTCCTTTCTTTTCTTAATTTATTTTTTATATATGTGTTTCACATGTTTGTGTTCCCTGGGGACCACCCACCACCTTTCCTCCCTGACCACTCCCTCCTATCTCCACCCTTTCTAACCCCCCACATACTCTTCCCTTTTATGGAATTTTCATGTCTATGGCCTAAATTGTCAACCGGAATAAACTTTATAATAATAGTAATAACAAGAAGAAGAAGAAGAGGAGGAGGAGGAGGAGGAGGGGGAAGAAGAAGAAGAAGAAGAAGAAGAAGAAGAAGAAGAAGAAGAAGAAGAAGAAGAAGAAG
>PVHY01032570.1:0-11747 GCA_004024945.1 Uropsilus gracilis
ATTTCTGTAGGCTTTGTTTGTCTGGGGACGTTCTGGTTTTTCCTTCATAAAGGAAGGACAGCTTTGCTGGATAGAGTATTCTTGTTTGGCAGTTTTTGTCTTGGAGTGTTTTAAAGATGTGGTGCCATTCTCTCCTTGCTTGGAATGTCCCTTCTGAGAAATCTGAAGTCAGTCTGATCGGTTTTCCTTTGTTGTCCTTTTTTCTTCTTGTATGTCTAATTTCATTTCTTTCTTCAGGTTTGGTAAGTTTTCCTCCATTATTTCATTGAAGAGCCTTTCATGTCCTATTTCTTTCTCTTCACCTTCTAGTATTCCAATTACTCTTATATTTATTTTCTTTAGGGTATCTGAGAGATCTCTGATTATTTCTTCTGTTTTCTTACTTTGCTTTTCTCTCTCTTTCTCTTTCTTAATTCTTTCTACTTTTGTATACTCTAGTGTGCTTATTCTTTCTTCTATTTCTTCTAGTCTGCTTTCCTGAGTCTTCCCTGCATTTTTGAGCTCTTCTGTTGTTCCTCTTATGCCTTGCATCTCCTGCAGTTTCTTATTTAGCGTTTCGATTTCATTTTTCTGTTCGTTGATGATATTGTTCATTTTGCTGCATTCTTTTTTATATTTTTCTACTACTTCTCTTAATTCATTGAGAGCTTCTATTCTTTAGCTTTTTCCTTTTTTCCCCCTCTTCCTTGACCTCTTTGAGTGCTTTTATCACATTGATTCTGAATTCTTTGTCTGACATATGGAGCATTTCTTCAATGTCATCCATGTTGTTTTTTTTCAAATTATTTATTCTTAGGTGGTGAGTTATTTTTCTTAGGGCTTACTTGAGTGTTTGTTTTCTTCCTTTTTTTCCTGTGTTTTCCTTTTGGATCTGCTCTACGTATTGGGTCACTACTGCTCTAGTAGTAGGCATGTTGAACCCTATATAGTTGTATTTAACGCTGCCTATGTGGTTTTGGTAGTGAATGTCCTTTTTTTCTCAGTTTGCGCTGGTGCTGTGTAGCGGCGCCAGCACTTTTGGCTTTGGGGTGGGTGCCGTTAACTCCAGGTGGTTTCCTTCCCCACCCCCTTTAGCAACTCAGTCCAAGCTAAAGTTAGGCTGAGTAGGCAAGGGTCCATATTTATGCCAATGGCCGGTCTGCCTGCCTCCCAGGCTGTTTCCGTGACAAACAGGAGATGCCACAGGCTACTCTAAGTAGGGTACCCTACCTGTCCTGCATGGTCTCCTCCCCCCCAGGGCTGGTGGGCTAGCTGCTCCTCTCAGCAGGGACGGAGTCCCCTTTGTAGGTGATGCTTTTGCCCGCGAGAGCCTCAGTCCGCTCTCCGGACTTTGGGGTGGGCGCCGTTAACTAGGTGGGTTCATTCCCCACCCCCTTTAGCAACTCAGTCCGAGCTAAAGTTAGGCTGAATAGCCAGGTTCCATAGAGATGCCAATGGCTGGTCTGCCTGCCTCCCAGGCTGTTTCTGTGACAACCGGATGACGCCACAGGCTGCTCTAGGTAGGGTAGCCTACCTGTCCTGCGTGGTCTCCTCCCCCGGTGCTGGTGGGCTAGCTGCTCCTCTCAGCAGGGTCGGAGTCCCCTATGCAGGTGAATCTTTTGTCCGCAAAAGCCTCTGTCCACTCTCTTGACTTTGGGGTGGACGCCGTTATCTCCAGGTGGGTTCCTTCCCCACCCCCTTTAGCAACTCCCTCCCACTTATTATTAACCATTTTTTCATTCAAATTCCTGCTGCTTCAGACCTTTCATGCGAACAGGCAATATTTTCAGCAAGAAAGCTCCTGAGTTCAATCAGACTCCAAAGGGTGCATGATATTACATTCAGTGAGCTATCTGTTCTTTGATGATCATAGATGGAATCTATGTTTTACATTTCATGGGTACAAAAGGGTATAAACCATATCACCCACAGACCAAATTCATTATTTCTCCACTTTTTTAACCCATTTTTCATTCAAATTCCTGCTTATTTTGGCCTTTCAGGCCAACAGGCATTGTTTTCAGCTAGAAACCTTCTGAATTCAATCGCACTCCCTGTACGTTGATGTTATTAGATGAAATCTCTCTATGTTTTGCATTTCATGGAGTAGAAAAAGATATAATTCTATATAACACGCAGATCTTATATCACGATTTCTCCCACTTGTTATTAACAATTTTTTCATTCAAATTACTGCTGATTTAGGCCTTTCAGGCCAACAGGCAGTTTTTTCTGTGCGAAAAGTCCTGAAATCAATCAGACACCAATGGGTGCCGTATATATCCTTCTGTGACTTCTCTGTATTTTGATGATATAGAGATGAAATCTCTATATGTTTTACTCTTCATGAGTAAAAAAGTATTTATGTTCATATCACCACAAATCCTAAGTATTGATTTCTCCCACTTCTTCTTAACTGTATTTTCATTCAAATTCCATGATTTAGTCTTTTCCGGCAAACAGGCGGTGTTTTCAGCGAGAAACCTCCTGAATTCAATCAGACTCTAAAAGGTGCAGTGTATATATTTCTGTTACATCTCTGTTTTTGATAATCATAGATGAAATATATGTTTTACACTTCATGGGTTAGAAAAGGATATAAGTCCATATCACTCACAGATCTTAAGTCATGATTTCTTGCACTTGTTTTTAACCATTTTTTTTTATTCAAATTCCTGCTGATTTAGGCCTTTCAGGACACAGGTAGTGTTTTCAGCAAGAAACCTCCTGAATTCAATCACACTCCAAAGGGTGCAGTATATATCTTTCTGTGCCTCTCTTTACTTTGATGATCATGAATGTAATCTATGTTTTACACTTCATGGATTAGAAGAGGATATAAGTCCATATCACCCAAAATCTTTAGAAATGAATTCTCCCACTTGTTAAAAACCCATTTTTGATTCTAATTCCTGATGATTTAGGCCTTTCTGGCCAACAGGCATTGTTTTCATCGAGAAACTTTTTAAATTCAATCACACTCCAAAGTGTGTAATATATATCTTTATGGTTCTTCCCTTACGTTGATATTTATAGATGAAATGTCTCTATGTTTTACACTTCGTGGAGTGGAAAAGGATACAAATCCATATCACCCACAGAACTTAAGTCATGATTTCTCCCACTTGTTTTATCTCTTTTTTCATTCAAATTTTGCTGATTTAGACCTTTCAGGCCAACAGGCAGTGCTTTCAGCGAGAAACCTCCTGAATTCAATCAGACACCAAAGCGTGTAGTATATATCTTCCTGTGCACTCTCTTACTATGATGATCACATATGAAATCTCTCAGTTTTACACTTCCTGGAGTAGAAAAGGGTATATGTCCATATCACCCACAGATCTTAATTCATGATTTCTTCCACTTGTTATTAACCCTTTATTCTAAAATTCCTGCTGATTTAGGCTTTTCTGGCCAACTGGCAGTGTTTTCAGCGAGAAACCTCGTGAATTGAATCAGACTCCAAAGAGTGCATTATATTACTTTCTGTGACCTCTCTGTACTTTGATGATCATACATATAATCTATGTTTTACACTTCATGGGTAGAAAAGGATATAAGTCCATATCACCCACAGATCTTAAGCATGATTTCTCTCAACTTTTATTAACCCTTTTTCAATTCAAATTCCTGTTGATTTAGGACTTTCAGGCCAATAGACATTGTTTTCAAGGAGCAACCTCCTGAATTCAATCAATCAGAATCCGAAGGGTGCATTATATGTCATTCTGTGACCTCTCTTTACTTCGTTGATGATAGATGAAATCTATATTTTACACTTCATGGGGTAGAAAAAGATATGTCATTATCACCCACAGATCTTAAGTCATGATTTGTGCCAATTGTTATTAACCATTTTTTTCATTTAAATTCCTGTTGATTTAGGCCTTTCAGGCAAACATGCAGTGTTTTCGGCAAGATTACTCCTGAATTCAAAAAGACTTAAAGGGTGCAGTATATATCTTTCTTTGACTCACTGTTCTTTGATGATCATAGGTGAAATCTCTCTAAGTTTCACACTTCCTGGGGATGAAGAAGATATATGTCCATATCACCCACATATCATAAGTCAAATTTCTCCCACTTGTTATTAACCATTTTGTCATTCAAATACTGCTTATTTAAGCTTTTCATGTGAACTGGCAGTGTTCAAAGAGAATATCCTGAATGCAATCAGACTCCAAAGGATGCAGTATATATCTTCCCGTGACTTCTCTGTACTTTGATGATCTCAGATGAAATCTCCCTATGTTTAACACTTCATGGAGTACAAAAAGATATTAGTCCATATCACTCGCAGATCTTAACTAATGATTTCTACAGCTTATTAACAATTTTTCATTCAAATTCATTCTGAATTAGGCCTTTCAGGTCAAATGGCAGGTTTTTCAGTGAGAAACCACCTTAATTGAATCAGACTCCAAAGTGTGCAATATTTATCTTTCTGAGACTTTTCTGTACTTTGATAATCATAGTAGAAATCTCTCTAAGTCTAACACTGATGGAGTAGAGAAAGATTTCAATCCCTGTCACCCACATTAAGTCATGATTTCTCCCAGTTGTTATTAACCCTTTTATCATTAAAATTTCTGCTGATTTAGGCCTTTCAGGCCACTTGTCAGTGTTTTCAGCGAAAAATCGCCTGAGTTCAATCAGACTCCAAAGGGTACTATGATTTCTTTTTGTGACCTCTCTGATCTTTGATGATCAAAGATGAAAACTATGTTTCACACCTCATTGGTAGAAAAGGACGTATGTCCATATCACCAAAGATCTTAAGTCATGATTTCTTGGTCTTGTTATTAACCAATTTTATTAAAATTCCTGTGATTTTGGCCTTTCAGGCTAACAGGCGGTGTTTTGAGCAAAAAACATTCTGTATTCCATCGCACTACAAATGGTACAATATATATCTTCATGGAACATCCATGTAGGTTGATGTTTATAGATGAAATATCTCTATGCTTTAAACTTCATGGGTAGAAAAGGATATAAGTCCATATCACCCACAGATCTTAAGTTATGATTTCTACCACTTGTTACTAACACTTTTTTCATTCAAATTCCTGCTGATTTAGTCCTTTCAGGCCAACAGTCATTTTTTTCAGCGAGAAACCTCCTGAATTCAATCAGACACCAAGGTGCAGAATACATCTTTCAATGACTTCTCTGTACTTTGATTATCATAGATGAAATCTCTATTTTAACACTTCATGGAATAGAAAAGGATATAAGTCCATATCACCCACAGATCTTAAGTAATAACTTCAGGCCCTATTGATTAACCCATTTTTCATTAAAATTGTGCTGATTTAGGCCTTTTAGGCCATCTGGCAGTGTATTCATGGAGAAACTTCATGAATTCTATCAGTCTCCTGAGGTTCGAGTATATATCATTCTGTGACTTCTCTGTAATTTGATTACCATAGATGAAGTCTATTTTTTACGCTTCATGGAGTAGAAAGGATATATGTCCATATCACGCACAGATCTTAAGTCATGATTTCTCCCACTTGTTATTAACCCCTTTTTCATTCAAATTCCTAAAGTTTTAGGCCTTTCAGGCAAACAGGCTCTGTTTTCAATAAGAAACCTCCTGAATTCAATCAGACTCCTAAGGGTGCAGTGTATATCTTTCTGTGAGTAATCTGTAGTTTGATTATCATAGATGAAGTCTCTCTATGTTTTACACTCCATGGATTAGAAAAGTATATAAGTCCATATCACCCACATATCTTAAAGTCATGATTTCTCCCACTTGTTTTTAACCCTTTTTTCATTCAAATTCCTAAAGATTTAGGCTTATCAGGCCAAATATCAGTGTTCAGGAGGATACCTCCTGAATTCCATCAGAGCCAACGGTGGAGTATATATCTTACTGTGACTTCTCTGAACTTTGATAATCATAGATGAAATCTATGTTTTACAGTTCATGGTGTAGAAAAGGATATAGTCCATATCACCCACAGAACTTAAATCAAGAATTCTCCCACTTGTTATTAACCCTCTTTTCATTCAAATTCCTATGATTTAGGCCTTTCAGGCAACAGGCAGTGTGTACAGCGAGAAACATCCTGAATTCAATCACACTCCCAATTGTGCAATATATATCTTTATGGAACTTGCCTGTAAGTTGATGTTTATAGATGAAATCTTTCTATGTTTTGCACTTCATGTGTATAAAAGGGTATAAGTCCATATCACCCACAGATCTTAAGTCATAATTGCTCCCACTTGTTATTAACCCTTTATTCTTTCAAAATCCTGCTGATTTCAGCCTCAGGACAACAGTCAGTGATCTGAGCGAGAGACCCTCTGAATTCAATCCCACTACAAATGTGCAATATATCTATATGGACCCTCCCCGTACGTTGATGTTTATAGATGGAATCTCTCTATGTTTTGCACTCATGGAGTAGAAAAGGATATAATCCATATCACCCACAGATATAAAATCATGATTTCTACCACTTTTTTTAACCTTTTCTTCATTCAAATACCTGCTTATTTAGGCCTTTTAGGCCAACAGGCTGTGTTTTCAGCCAGAAACCCCCTGAATTCAATCAGACTCCAAAGTGTGCAGTACATATCTTTCTGTGAGTAATCTGTAGTTTGATTATCATAGATGAAGTCTCTCTATGTTTTACACTCCATGGATTAGAAAAGTATATAAGTCCATATCACCCACACAACTTAAGTCATGATTTCTCCCATTTGTTTTTAACCCTTTTTTCATTCAAATTCCTAAAGATTTAGGCCTTCCAACAAATAGGAATTGTTCTCAGCAAGAAACCTCCTAAGTTAAATCAGACTCCAAAAGGTGCAGTATATATTTCTGTGAATTCTCTGTACTTTGATGATTATAGATTAAATCTCTCTATGTTTTACACTTAATGACGTAGTAAAGGATATAAGTCCATATCACCCACAGATCATAAGTCATGATTTCTCGCACTTTTTTAAACAATTTTTTATTCAAATTCCTGCTGACTTAGGCTTTGGAGGCAAATTGGCAGTGTTTTCAGGGAAAAAACTGAATTCAATCAGACTCCAAAGGGTTCAGTATATATATTTCTGTGACTTCTCTTTATTTGATGATCATAGATGAAATATATGTTTTACACTTCCAGGAGTAGAAAGGGTATATGTCCATATCACCTACAGATCTTAAGTTATGATTATTCCTACTTGTTATTAACACTTTTCATAGAAATTCCTGCTGTTAGGCCTTTTAGCCCAAAAGACAGTGTATTGAGCGAGAAATCTTCTTTTTTTCCCCCTTTCTCTTTATATATGTATATAAATTTTACAACTTTGTAATCTCAAGGGTTTGCCCCCCCCTCCCTCCCCTCACTTCCCCCCCTTTCCCTCCTGTTCATAGTTGTGTGCTACATTTTGGTGCTTCGCTTGTTTGACTTTCCTCAAGGCTTTTATTTATTTTATTCTTTTTTACTATATCCCATACATTAGTGAAACCATTTGGTTTCTGCCTTCTTCTTTATGGCTTGTTTCATCTAATATGATTTCTTCTAAATACATCCATGTTGTTATGAAGTTGTCAAATTTGTCATTTTTAATTGATGAGTAATATTCCATCGTGTATATATACCACATTTTTTTCATCCAGTCCTCTGTTTGGGGGCATTTAGGTTGTTTCCATGACCTTGCAATTATAAATTGTGCTGCAGTAAACATATGGGTACAGGTGTCCTTTTTTACCCACATTGAGGTCTCTTTTGGGTAGATTCCCAAAAGAGCAATTGCTGGGTCAAATGGTAGTTTTTTTTTTTCATTAGCTTGAGGGTCCTCCACACCCCTTTCCATAGTGGTTGAACTAGTTTACATTTCCACCAGCAGTGTAGTAGTGTTCCTTTCTCTCCACATCCTCGCCAGCAATTTGTGTTGCCTGTTCTTTGGATGTAGGCCATTGTGAAATCAATTATATTCCAATGGGTGCAGTATATATCTTCCTGGGACTTCTCTTACTTTTATGAACATAGATGAAATCTCCCTATGTTTTACACTTCATGGAGTAGAAAATGATATAAGTCCATATCACCCACAGATCTTAATCATAATTTCTCCTGTTTGTTATTAAAATTTTTTTCATTCAAATTACTGCTGATTAAGGGTTTTCAAGCCAGCTATCAGTGTGTTCAGGAGGAACCCTACTGAATTCAATCAGAGCCAAAGTTGCAGTATATAACTTTCTGTCACTTCTCTGTACTTTTATAATCATAGATGAAATCTCTGTTTTAAAGTTCATGGTGTAGAAAAGGATATAAGTCCATTCACCCACAGATCTTAAGTCTTGATATCTACCACTAGTTATTAACCATATTTGCATTTAAATTCCTGCTGATTTAGGCCTTTCATGCCAACAGGAAGTGTTTTCAGTGAGAAACCTCCTGAATTCAATCAGACTCCAAAGGGTGCAGTATATAAATTTCTGTGACTTCTCTTTACTTTGATGATCAAAGAGGAAATCTTCTATGTTTTACACTTCATGGAGTAGAAAAGGACATATGTCCATATCACTCACAGATCTTAAGTCATGATTTCTCCCACTTTTTATTAACCATTTTTTCATTCAATTTCCTTCTCATTTACCATTTTCAGGACAACTGGCAGTGTTTTCAGGGAGAAACCTCCTGATATATATCAGACTCAAACGGTGCAGTATATCTTTCTGTGACTTCTCTGTGCTTTCATGATCACAGATGAAATCTCTCTATGTTTTACACTTCATGGAGTAGAAAAGGATATAACTCCATATCACCCACAGATCTTATGTCATGATTTTTCCCAGTTGTTATTAACCATGTTTTCATTCAAGTTCCTGCCTTTCAGTCCAACATGCAGTGTTTTCAGAAGGAATTCTCCTGAATTCAAACAGACTCCAAAGAGTGCAGTATTTATCTTTCTATGACTTCTCTGTACTTTGATGATCACAGATGAAATCTCTCTATGTTAGGATATAAGTCCATATCACCCACAGACCTTATGTCATGATTTCTTGCATTTATTATTCAATATATTTTCATTCAAATTCCTGCTGATTTAGGCTTTTCAGGCCAACTGGCAGTGTTATCAGCGAGAAAACTCCTGAATTCATCAGACTTCTAAGAGTGCAGTACATATCTACCTGTGACTTCTCAGTATTTTGACAATCATAAAAAAAAAATCTATGTTTTACACTTCATGGGGTAGAAAATGATATATTTCCATATCACCACAGATCTTCTTAACTCACGATTTCTCCCATTTTGTTACTAAATCTTTTTTCATTCAAACTCTGACTGATTTAGACCTTTCAGTTCAACAGGCAGTGTTTTCAGCGAAAAACCTCTTGAATTCAATCAGACTCCAGGAGTGCAATTTATATCTTTCTGAGACTTCCCTGTACTATGATGATCATAGATGAAATCTATGTTTTACACTTCATGGGGTAGAAAATAAGGTCATATCACCCACAGATGTTAAGTCATGATTTCTCCCACTTGTTGTTAACTGTTTTTTCATGCAAATTCCTGCTGATTTAGGACTTTCAGGCCAACAGGCTGTGTTTTCTGTGAGAAACCTCCTGAATTCAGTCACACTCCAAAGGCTGCAGTATATATCTTTGTGGAATATCTGTTCATTGATGTTTATAGATGAAATGTCTTATGTTTCACACTTCATGGAGTAGAAAAAGAGTAAGTCCATATCACCCACAGATCTTAAATCATGAATTCTCCCACCTTTTATTTAATCATTTTTCATACAAATTGCAGCTCATTTACGCCTTTGAGACCAACAGGCAGTGTTTTTAGTGAGAAAACTCCTGTATTCAATTAGACTCCAAAGGGTGAAGTACATATCTTTCTGTGACTTCTCTGTGTTGATGATCTCAGATGAAATCTCTCCATGTTTTACACTTCATGGAGTAGAAAAGGATATAAGTCCATATCACCCAGAGATCTTATGTCATGAATTCTCCCACTTGTTATTAACACTTTTTTCATTCAAATTCCTGCTTATTTGGGCGTTTCACGCAAACAGGAAGTGTTTTTATCAAGAAACCTCCTGAATTCAATCAGACTCCAAAAGGTGCTCAATATATCTTTCTGTGACTTCTCTGTACTTTGAAGATCATAAATGAAATCTATGTTTTACACTTTATGGGTAGAAAAGTATATAAATCCATTACACCAACAGATCTTAAGTCATGATTTCTCCCACTTGTTATTAACCCATTTTCATTCAAATTCCTGCTGATTTAGGCCTTTTCGGCCAACAGGTAAAGTTTGTAGCGAGAAACCTCCTCGATTCAATCACACTCCAAATGGTGCAATATATATCTTTATGGAATTCTCTGTACATTGATGTTTATAGATGAAATTTCTCTATGTTTTATACTTCTTGTACTAGAAAAGGATATAAGTCCATATCACCCACAGATCTTAAGTCATGATTTCTCCCACTTGTTATTCTCCATTTTTTCATTCATATTCCTGCTGATTTATCACTTTTAGGCCATGAGGCAATTTTTTAAGGGAAAAAAGTCCTGAATTTAATCAGACTCCAAAGATTGCATTATATATCTTTTTGTGACATATCTCTACTTTGATGATCATATATGAAATCTTTATATGTTTTAAACTTCATGGAGTAGAAAAGGTTGTAAGTCCATGTCACCCACAGATCTTAAGTCATGGTTTTTGCACTTGTTATTAACACTTTTTTCATTCAAATTCCTGCTGATTTAGGACTTTCAGGCCAACAGCAGTGTTTTCACTGAGAAACCTTCTGAATTCAATCACACTCCATACGGTACAGTATATATCTTTTTGAACTTCCCTGTACGTTGATGTTTATAGATGGAATCTCTATATATGCTTTGCACTTCATTCAGTGAAGATTATGTAATTCCCTATCTCCTCCATGTATTAAGTCAATTTTTCTGGCACTTGTTATTAACCCTTGTTTCATTCAATTTCCTGTGTATTTCGGCTGTTAAGGCAAAATGTCGGTGTTTTCAGTGAGAATGCTCCTGATTCCTAACAGATTCCAAAGGACCATTTTATATCTTACTGTAACTGCTCTGTACCTTTGATGATTAGAGATGAATTCTCTCTATATTGCACACCTGATTGAGTAGAATTGGATATTGTCCATGGTACCCCCAGATTTTAAGACATGATTTATACCCCTTGTTATTATCCCTTTTTTCATTGCATTTCCTCTGGATTTCAGTCTTTCAGGCCAACTGCCATTGTTTACAGCGAGAACCTCCTGAATTCAGTCTGACTCCAAAGGGTGCACTGTATATCTTTCTGCAACTGACTGCACTTTGATGTTTATAGATGAACCCTCTAAGTATTACACTTCATGGAGTAGAATAGAAGTCCTTATCACCTCCAGCTTTTAAATCATGACTTCTAGCACTTGTTTTTCACCATGCTTTCATTTAAATTCCTGTATGTGTCATCTTTGAGGGTGATCTTCCAGTATTTTCAGCCATAATTCCCTGAATTGAAACAGACTACAAAGGAGATGTTTATATCTTACTTAATATTCCTCTACTTAAATGTATAGGGATAAAATTTCCCTATGTTGTACATTTCATGGATTAGCAAGGATCTAGTTCATCTCACCTCCAACTCTTAAGTCATGATTATTCACAATTGTCATTAACCCTTTTTTCATTCAACTTCCTGCCCATGCAGGCCTTTGAGGACAACTGAAAGTGCTTTCAGCAAGAAACCTCCTGAATTCAATCAGACTCC
>PVHY01032571.1:0-11779 GCA_004024945.1 Uropsilus gracilis
CTGCAATAAACATCCGAGCACAGGTGTCCTTTTGTACCCACATTGAGGTCTCCTTTGGGTAGATTCCCAGAAGTGCGACTGCTGGGTCAAATGGTAATTCCATTTTCATGAGTTTGAGGGTCCTCCATACTGCTTTCCATAGTGGCTGGATGAGTTTACATTCCCACCAGCAGTGTAGGAGTGTTCCTTTCTCTCCACAACCATGCCAGCACTTGTTGTTGCCTGTTTTTTTGATGTGGGCCATTCTTACTGGTGTAAAGTGGTATCTCATTGTGGTTTTGATTTGCATTTCTCTGATTGCTAGTGATATTGAACAATTTTTTATGTGCCTGCTGGCCATTTGTATTTCCTCTTTGGAGAAGTATCTTTTTAGTTCTTCTCCCCATTTTTTGATTGGGCATCTTGTTTTGTTTTTGTTTAGTTGTGGGAGTTCCTTGTAGATCTGTGTTATTAATCCATTATCACTCTTGTGAAGGGTGAAAATTTTTTCCCATTTAGTTGGGCTTTTTTTAGTTTTTTCTGTTCTCTCTTTTGCAGTACAGAAGCTTTTTAGTTTTATGAAGTTCCATCTGTTTATGTTTTCTTTCAATTTTTTGCCTTCTGCAGATGACTCCAGGAAGGGGTTTCTGAATTGTATTTCATGGAGGGTTTTGCCCAAGTTTTCCTCTATGTATGTTATGGTTTCAGGTCTGATATCTAAGTCTTTTATCCATTTTGAATTAATTTTTGTACATGGTGTGAAAGAGATGTCTTGGTCCATTTTTTTTGCATGTCTTAGTCCAGTTTTCCCAGCACCATTTGTTGAAGAGGCTATCTTTGTTCCAATGTAAGTTTTCCCCTCCTTTGTCAAAGATTAGTTGGCTATATGTGTGTAGCTTTATTTATGAACTCTCAATTCTGTTCCATTGGTCTGATTGTCGGTTGTTGTACCAGTACCATGCTGTTTTAAGTATTATGGCTTTGTAATATAGCTTGAAGTCTGGAATAGCTAGTCCTCCATTTTCTCTATTTGAGATCTTTTGTTGTTCCACATGAATTTTTGTAATTTTTATTCTAACTCTTTAAAGAATGTCATTGGTATTTTTAAGGGGATTGCATTGAATCTGTAGATTGCTTTTGGTAGGATGGCCATTTTGATGATGTTTATTCTTCCTATCCACGAGCAATATGCTACTAAATGAAGAATGGGTAATAGAAGAAATTAAAACCTACTTTGAAACAAACGACAAAGAAGACACAACATTCCAAAATGTCTGGGACTCAGAAAAAGCACATCTAAGAGGAAGGTTCATAGCAATACAGGTCCATATCAAACACCATGAAAATATCCAAAGAAAAAACCTCATATCCCAACTCGAAAAATTAGAAAAAGAACAACAAGAAAAGCCAAAGCCCAGAAGAAAACAAGAAATAATAAAAATAAAAGAAGAAATAAATAACATAGAGACCAAAAAGACTATCCAGAAGATCAACAAAACTAAGAGCTGGTTCTTTGAAAAAATAAATAAAATTGACAAGCCCCTTGCAAAGCTCACAAAGAAAAGAAGAGAAAAGACCCAAATAAATAGAATCAAAAATGAGAAAGGAGAAATCACCACAGACACAAAAGAAATCCAAAGGATAATCAGAGACTACTATGAACATCTATATGGAAGCAGATTCAACAATCTGGATGAGATGGACAAATTCCTGGAAAAATACAACTACCCAAAATTGAACAAAGAAGAAATAGAGAGTCTAAATAATCCAATCACAAGCAGTGAAATTGAAGCAGTTATAAAAACTCTCCCTAAAAACAAGAGCCCAGGACCTGATGGCTTTACAAATGAATTCTACCTGACATTCAAAGAGGAAACAACACCAATACTATTAAAACTCTTCCAAAAAATTGAGAAATAAGGGGCGCTCCCAAACACATTCTATGAAGCAAACATCACACTCATACCAAAACCAAATAAGGACAGGACTAAGAAAGAAAGCTATAGACCAATTTCCCTAATGAACACAGATGCAAAAATTTTAAACAAAATACTAGCAAATCGAATCCAACGATGCATAAAAAGCATTATTCACCATGACCAAGTGGGATTTATCTCAGGGGCACAAGGATGATTCAACATCCGGAAATCAATCAACATAATCCACCACATCAATAAGAAGAAAAACAAAAACCATATGATCATATCAATAGATGCAGAGAAAGCATTTGACAAAGTCCAGCATCCATTTATGATAAAAGCCCTTGAAAAACTGGGGATCAAAGGAACTTACCTCAACATAATAAAAGCCATCTGTGACAAACCCACAGCAAACATCATCTTAAATGAGGAAAAACTAAAATCCTTCCAGTTAAGGTCTGGAACTAGGCAAGGGTGCCCACTCTCTCCATTACTTTTTAACATTGTTTTGGAAGTTCTAGCCAGGGCAATAAGACAAGAGAAAGATATAAAAGGGATACAAATAGGAAAAGAGGAACTGAAACTATCATTATATGCAGATGATATGATTCTATATGTAGAAAACCCCAAAAATCCACAGAAAAACTTATTGAAATAATAAACCAGTTCAGTAAGGTTGCTGGTTACAAAATCAACACACAGAAATCAGTAGCCTTCCTATATGCAAAGAACCAAGCAGAAGAAGAAGAAATTAAAAAAGTCATCCCATTCACCATTGCACCAAAAACAATTAAATACCTTGGAATAAACCTAACAAAACACGTAAAATAACTATACAAAGAAAACTTTAAACTGCTACTAAAAGAGATAGAAGAAGACACAAGGAAATGGAAAGACATCCCTTCCCCCAATTTTTGACTGGGATTCTTGTTTTGATTTTGCTAAGTTGTGTGACTTCCTTGTGGATTTTTGTTATCAAACCCTTATCACTTTTGTGGAGGGCAAAAATTCTCTCCCACTCAGTTGAGTTTCTTTTTGTTTTGTCTATTGTCTCCTCTGCTATACAGAAGCTTTTTTCAGTTTGTTGTTGTTTAGCAAGTAGTTCAGTCTCCATATATTAGACACTCTTCCTTTCTTTTCATTGTTGATTCCTAGTTTAATGTCTTTATGATTAGAGAAAAAAGTTGGTCCTATTTTAATCTTTGTATATTTATCAATGTTTGTCTTATGTCAATGTGGTCAATTCTTGAGAATGATTCATGTGCATTTGAGAAAAAGTTACATTCTATTCATTGGGGGTCTGTGTCCTGCAGATATCTATTAAGTCCATATGGCCAATATCTTCATTTAGTGCTTTCGTGTCTTTGTTTAGTTTTTGTTTGTTCATCTGTCCTTTGGTCGGTGTGGGGTGTTAAAATCACCTACCAATATGTATTTTCACCTATGTCTGTTTTCAGTGTTGTTAATAGTTATCTGATGAATTTTGGTGCTCCCTCATTTGGTGAGTACATATTAAAAGTTGCTATGTCCTTGTGACATATTGATTTTTTTTACCATTATACAGTGTCCTTCTTTACCCCTTGTCACCCTTTTTAGATTAAATTCAACTTTATCTGCTATTAATATAGCCACCCCTGCCTTCTTCTGGGAGCTGTTTGCTTGCAGAATTGTTTCCCAGCCTTTTATTTTTAGCCTATGCACATCGTTTGAGTTTAAGTGTGTTTCTTGCAGACAGCAGAATATTGGATTCTGTTTTTCGATCTAGTAAGCTACTCTATTTCTTTTGATTAACAGGGTGATTATTGACATTTGAGGGTCTGAGGTTATCATTTTGATACTCATTTTGAGGTTCTAACTGTTTGCTCTGTTACTTCTAGTCAGTTTCCTGTTAGTTTAGTTCTTAGGATTTCTCATAGAGTTTCTTGAAGTGGAGGTTTGATGGTGGCAAATTTCTGAAGACTTTTATCTGAGAAGATTCTTATTTTGCCTTTGTACAGGTTGCAGAGTATAGTATTCATGGCTGAATATTTTTTGTCTTTGTTTGAATATATCCCTCCTTGCTTGGAGTGTTTTTGTTTTCAGTTCTGCTAGTAGGTGTCTTACAAAATTTGGTACACCTCATTTGGTGAGTATATATTGATAATTGTTATCGTTTTTTGGTGGGTTGACCAATGAACAATTAGGTGGTGACCTTCTTTATTCTTTGTCACTTTTTTAATTTGAAATTTGCTTTGTCTGCTATAAAAATGCCTACCCCTGCCTTTTTTTTGGGGGGGGGGCATTTGCCTCTAGAATTGTTTTCTATCCCTTTACCTTCAATCTATGCTTATCATTAGGGATCATATGTGTTTCCTGGCAGCAGCAGATTGTTGGGTTCTGTCTTTTCATCTAGTCTGCAGCTCTGTGTCTTTTGATTGATGAGTTTAGACCATTGATATTTAATGTGATTATTGATATCTGAGGTTTTAGCATTGGTTTTCTGGTGTTCATTTTGAAGTTCTCCTTTGTTTTCTTGTTTTGTTCATTCTACTTATTCTTCTGAGGGCTTTGGTCTTATGGATTCTTGCAAGATTTCTTGGAGTGGGGGTTTAGTGGTAGCAAATTTCTGGACATTTTTTCTGTCTGAGAAGATTTTAATTTTTCTTTCATAAAGGTAGGACATTTTTGCAGGGTAGAGTATTCATGACTGGAACTTTTTGTATTGGAGTGTTTTAAAGATGTGGCCCCATTCTCTCCTTGCTTGGAGTGTCTCTTCAGAGAAATCTGAGGTCAGCCTAATGGGTTTTCCTTTGTAGGTTATCTGTTTCCTCTCCCTAGTCTTTATCACTTTTTCTTTATCTTGGGCTCTTGGACGTTTTACAATGATGTGTCTTACTGTAATTTTTCTTTCATTTATATAGTTTGGTGTCTTTTTTGCTTTCTGTATGTCTATTTTCATTTCTTTCTTCATATTTGGGAAGTTCTCCTCCATTATTGCATTAAAAAGCCGTTGAGTTCTCATGTCTTTCTCTTCTTCTGTGATTCCAATTACTCTTATATTCCCTTTCTTTAAGGTATCTGATACATGTTTTTTTTCTGTATTCTTACTTTGTTTTTCTCTCTTTTTCTTTCTTCACCCTCTCTATTTCTGTATCCTCAAGTATGCTGATTTATTCTTCTATTTCTTCTAATCTGCTTTCATGGCTTTTCACTGCATTTTTAAGCTCCCCTATCACTCATCTTATATCCTGTATCTCCTTCAGTTACTTATTTATGGATTCAGTCTCATTCTTCATATCATCAATTATGTTCTTATTGCTGCATTCTTTTTTATATTTATCTACTTCTCCTAGCTCATTGAATGCTTATAACATCCGGATTTCATTTGTGTGTATGTGTCTGTCTGTCTGTCTTCCCTTGTCTCTTTGAGTGATTTTATTATGTGGAGTCTGAATTCGTTGTCTGACACATAGTTCATTTTTTCCATGTCATCCTTGTTGGTTTCTAGAGATTGTTTATCCTTTGGTGATGAATTGTTTCCCATAGGGCTTGCTTCAGTACTTGTATTTTTCTTCCTTCCTGTATTTAGGCTTGCTCTACATACTGAACTCTAGTATTGGTTGGCACGTGGAAGCCTGTCACCTTGTGGTTAATTCTGCCCTTGATACTGTGCTGCTGTGGTGGTTATTTCTTGCTTCTGTTGGCTATTTCAGGGGACAAGTTTCTTTTGAGTCAGCAAGTTTGATGAAAAGTTATGGTTTCTATTTTATGGTCTGTATTCTTTTCTCACTATTTCTCTTCTTTTAGACTAAACTGTGCATCTAAACTGTTTTTCAGTGCTACAATGAGTGACTGACTTTATTTAGCACTGGATCTAGGACTTGTCATAAAAACCTTTTGGGAAGGGGTGCCTTGATACTCTTGTGTAGTGAGTATCCTTGGTTCCTTTGTCTGCACCAGTGCCAATCAGTGGAATGAGTGATTCTGGATTGTGGGGTCTGCCTGGCTGTCTGTGGATCCTAATAGCAGCCAGGCATGCTGGAGATCACTGGACCTATAAAACTGGGTCCTGGTTTCAGTGCCCCGCTGACCACAGTCTAGTCTTATGGAGAACCAAGGGTCTTGCCCTTATCTGAGGACAGGTTGCCAAAGTGACAGAAGATGGGTTGGGGCTGAGGGATGAGAGAGCCCCCTTGGGCCACTACTGGACTGCTGGGTCTGCCTGGATGTTTGCAGACCCTAACAGGCACACTGGAGTTTCCTGGGCCAGTAAAACTGAGTCCTTGTTTCAGCACCCAACAGGTCACAGTCTATTCTTATGGATAGCCAAGGATCTTGTACTTACCTGAGGCCAGGTTGCCAAGGTGACATTTTTAAAATATTTTATGTTATAATAATTTTTATGCAACATATAATTTCTCAGGTGTAGACCCTATAATTCTCCCATTACCACATCACTCATGAACTGCCACCACAGTCCCTTGTGCTTGTTTTTCCCCATTTGTTTTTCTACTTCCTTCCCCTCCCCACTGTATGCCTCAGATACATATGGTCAGGTGCAAATTTTACCTTTTTCCTGTCACTTTGATGAGTTTTCCTATATTCCATGTATAAATGAAGCCAATCTATATTTTTCTTGTTTCTTATTTATTTCACTTACCATAACCTTATCCAGTTCCAGCCATGTTGCTACATGTTTATTTATTTCACTTACCATAACCTTATCCAGTTCCATCCATGTTGCTACAAATGTTTCTTATTTATTTCATTTACTATAACCTTATCCAGTTCCATCCATGTTGCTACAAATGGCATGAGTTTATATTTTTTATTGATGTGCTCACACAATATCTCATTGTGTATATATTCCACATCTTCATATATTCACATTACTTTTGGCATTTATGTTGTTTCCATATCTTAGCTACTAAAAATAGTACTGTAATACAAAGAAGACACAACATTCCAAAATGTCTGGGGTGCAGCAAAAGCATATCTAAGAGGAAGGCTCATAGCAATACAGGCCCATTACAAAACCCAAGAAACTAACCAATAATACAACATAATCTACCAACTCAAGAAATTAGAAAAATAGCAACAAAAAAACCAAAACACAGAAGAAGACAAGAAATAGCAAAAATAAAAGAAGAACAAATAACCTAGAAACCAAAAAGATTATCCAGAAGATCAGCATACCAAAAGCTGGTTCTTTGAAATAAATAAATAAAATTGATAAATCCCTTGCAAAGCTCACAAAGGAAAGAGAAAATTCAAATAGAATCACAAAAGAAAGAGGAAAAATTACAAGAGAAATCCAAAGGATAACCGATGACTATGAATGACCATATGGAAATAAATACAACCTGGATGAGATGGACAGATTCTTAGAAAGATACACCTCTCCAAAATTGACAAAGAAGATATAGAGAACTTCAATAAATCAATCACAAGCAGCAAAATTGAAGCAGTCATCTAAACCCTGACTTAAAATGAGAGCCCAGGAACTGATGGCTTTACAGATGAGTTGTACCAGACATTCAAAGATGAAATAATGCCTGTACTACTAAAGCTTTTCAAAAAAATTTAGAAAGAAGGAAAACTGCCAAACACATTCTATGAAGCAAACATTATACTCATACCAAAACCAAATAAGGACAGCACCAAGAAAGAAAACTATAGACCAATTTCCCTAATGAACATGGATGCAAAAATTGTAAACAAAATCCTGGCAAATCGAATCCTATGATGCATAAAAAGCTGTATTCATCATGACCAAGTGGGATTTATCCCAGGGGCACAAGAATGGTTCAACATCTGGAAACCAATTAACATAATACACCACATCAACAAAGAGAAAAACAAAAACCACATGATAATATCAATAGATGCAGAGAAAACATTTGACAAAGTCTAGCATCCATTCATAATAAAAGCTCTTGAAAATTGGGGATTAAAGGAACTTGCCTCAACATAATAAAAGCCATCTATGATAAACCTACTGCAAATATCCTAAATGCATTAAAACAAAATCATTCCAATTAAGATCTGGAGCCAGGCAAGGATGCCCACTCTCCCCACTACTTTTAACATTGTACTGAACGTTTTAGCTAGGGCAATAAGGCAAGAGAAGACATAAAAGTGATACAAATAGGAAAAGAGGATCTGAAGCTATCATTATATGCTGATGACATAATTCTCTATATAGATAAGCCCAAAAAATTGACTAAATTATAAACCAGTTCAGTAAGGTAACTGGATACAAAATCAACGCACAGAAGTCAGTGGCTTTCCTATAAGCAAAAAGTCAAATAGAAAAAAGAAATCAGAAAAACCATTCCATTTACCATTGCACCCAAAACAATACCTGGGAATAAACCTAAAAAAACACGTGAAAGAACTGTATAAAGAAAACACTAAAACGCTGCTAAAAGAGATAGAAGACATAAAGAAATGGAAAGACATTCCCTGCTCATGGATTGGAAGACTTACTATCATCAAAATGGCCATCCTACCAAAGGCAATTTACAGATTCAATGCAATCCTGATAAAAATCCCATGACAGTCTTTAAAGAGATAGAACAAAAGTTACTGAAATTCATATGGAATAACAAAAGACCTCGAATATCAAAAATCCTCCTGACCAGAAAAAAAAGAGAATTGAAGTATTACAATTCCAAACATCAAACTATACTACAAAGCCACAATAATTAAAACAACTTGATACTGGTACAAAAACAAACAATCAGACAAATGGAACAGAATTGAGTGCCCGGAAATAAAACCACACATATATAGTCAACTGATCTGTGACAAAGGAGTGAATAACTTATATTGGAACAAAGATAGTCTCTTTAATAAATGGTGCTGGGAAAATTGGACTAAGACATGCAAAAAAAAATGGACCAAGACAACTCCCTCACACCATATACAAAACTCAATTCAAACTGGATAAAAGCCTTAGATTTCAGACCTGAAACCATAACATACATAAAGGGAAATAGGGAAAAACCCTCCATGAATTATAATTCAGAAACCCCTTTCTGGACACATCTACAAATGGAAAAAAAATGAAAGAAAACATAAACAGATGGGACTACTTCAAACTAAAATACTTCTCTACAGCAAATCAGACAACATAAAAAACAAAAAGAAGCCCAATCGAATGGGAAAAATTTTTTGCCCTCCACAAGAGTGATAAGGGTTTAATAAGGAAGATCTACAAGGAACTCACACAACTAAACAAAAGCAAAACAAGAAGCCCAATCAAAAAAAAAATGGGGAGAAGAACTAAAAAGACACTTTTCCAAAGAGGAAATACAAATGGCCAAGAGGCGCATGAAAAGTTGCTTAACATCACTAGCAATAAGGGAAATGCAAATCAAAACCACAATGAGATACCACCTTACACCAGTAACAATGGCCCACACCCAAAAAAGGAGAAACAACAAGTGCTGACGTGGTTGTGGAGAGAAAGAAACACTCTTACACTGCTGGTGGGAATGTAAACTGGTCCAGCCACTATGGCAAGCTGTGTGGAGAACCCTCAAATTAATGGAAATGGAACTGCCATTTGACGCAGCAATTGCTTTTCTGGGAATCTACCCAAAGGAGACTTCAATATGGGTACAAAGAGACACCTGTGCTTGGATGTTTACTGCAGAACTATTTATAATTGCAAGGACTTGGAAGCAACCTAAATGCCCCATACCAGATGACTGGATGAGAAAGATGTGGTATATATACACAATGGAATATTACTCATCAATTAAAGATGACAAATTTGACGATTTTATGATAACATGGATGTACTTAGAAGAAATCATATTAGCAGAAACAAGTCAACAAGAAAAAGACAGAAATTAAATGGTTTCACTAATATACGGGATATAGGAAAAAAGTAAACAAAAGCTATGAGGAAAAGTCAAAACAAACTAACCACCAAACTGAAGCACACAACTTGTGGCAGGGGGAAAAGGGGTTAACTGTGGGGAGGTTCGAGGGTGAATCCTTGGGATTACACAGATGTGAAATTTATATATAAATACATTTTTAATTAAAAAAACAAAAAAGAATACTACAATAAATATAGTAAAATAAACTTTTGAATTTACTGTTTTTGTGTCCATTTGGTTGGTTTCTACATTGGTATTGCTGGATCATATGGTAGATCCATTTTTAGTAATTTTAGGGACCTCCACACAACTGTTCATAGTGATTGGGCCAGACTGCATTCCCACTAGCCATGATAGAGGTTTATCTCCTCTATTGACTGGGGGTGAGGCTCCCTAAACCAGATGCCAGGGACATAAGGTAAAGCAGCAAAACAACACAGAGAAGGGATTGGAGAAGACACCCAGCAATGAAAAAACATGGACAGACGACTAAAAAATATGGACTGGCTGCCCAAAGCAAGGTTAACACTGAACACCAGCATGGTTTGTCTGGTCCCAAGACACAGTCCCTCACCCAGTGAAAGGACACTTCCACATGAATGAGACTAATGGACTTAACACAACTGGCAAACAACAAAGAGAGGGATTTGAGTGAATAGAGGGGGTGCCAAAGGGTGGGGGATGTATCCCCAAAACCATTTATGAGGTTGTGATTTAAAGAATAAAAATAAATAAAATTAAATAATTTAAAAAATTTAAAAAACACAAATCTGAGTCAAAAAAATTGAAAACTAGCAACAATAAATGCTTGTGAGTATGTGGAGATAAAGGCACAGTCTCAAGCTCCCTTGGGGTAGGGGCTTGGTTGAACTATTCCTCAGTCCATTTAGGCTGCAAATGGCTGCCCCATGCAAACATTAGCTGTTGGATCGTGCTAAAACTCCACCAGGGTCCCCCTCCGGAAGTCTCTGGCACAGGGGGCCTACCCAGAGTTTCTCTCTGCCTTGGTTCTGGGCTGGCAAAGGGTTCCTGACAGCCCAGGACCCTGGGCATGGAGGCAGCCATGTGGCTGCCTGCTGGTGGGTGGGGCTTAAGGTCCCACCTGTCCCCATGCTGGTTCCTCCCTACATGGAGGCAATGCCGTGATGGCCAGGTAGGGGCAGTCCAAAGATGCTTGGAGTAGGGGCTTGGTCGAATCATACTTCAGCCCATTTGGGATGCAGATGACTGCCCTGTGCAACCATCCATGGTGGATAGGAAAAAACCCACTCAGGCCCCTTCACAGGTTCTCTGGCACAGGGGGCCTACCCAGAGTTTCTCACCACCTTGGCTCCCTGCTGGCTAAGGGACTCTGATGGCCAAGGACTCCAGGAATACAGGCAGTATTGTGGCTGCCTGGTGGCAGGCAGGGCTTAGGGCCTGATTTTGTTTTTAATATGGGCCATTAACACCGATGTGAGATGATGTCTCATTGTGGTTTTGATTTGCATTTCCCTGACATTAAGTGATGATAATATTTTTTTCACATACCTGTTAGTCATTTAGAATGTTTTCGGAGAAGTTTATTTTTAGTAGTAACGTTGCTTAATTTATTCTCTTTAGCCTACCTGACTTTTATCATGAATGTCCACTCTCTGAAATGGAGAGTAAGGGGTGACAAAAACCCACTGAATTCTTACATCAGATCTGGCAGGTATAATTTGATGCAGTCATGTGAATATTTCATTTGAATATATGCTGAGTGTCTTACATTTTCATTCTATCTCCTGCCTCCATTCCAAGTGTCCAAAGGGGTACATCTGGTTAATACATCTCCTGGGTGATGTAGGAAGAGGGTCTATGAAATTACGTTACACACAATATCCTCCATGGGCTCTGAGCGAAGCATGACTCTTGTTTCCCAGGTCCCACAGGTGATGCTGACTTGCACCACCAATGCATGCAGCTGGTGTAACTTGCACTTTTGTCTCCTTTCCTCTTGCTCAGGACATGGCAGTCCTTAGCAACTCA
>PVHY01032573.1:0-11776 GCA_004024945.1 Uropsilus gracilis
ATCACCTAGAATCGAATTAAAAATCCTTCTCTTTGTTTGCACACCCTTTATATACCCTGATTTCCCGCCTTCCAGGAAATCTGTTACACTTCTTTCTTCCCCCTGCATCCCCCTGAAGGGAAATTCCAGATAAGGTCATTCTCCCATTTTAACATTACCTGTCCTTAAAACCTGCAATCCCAAACAGGAGACAGTGGGGGGGGGGGGGCACACCCTATCAACCTCAGTAGAAAAAAAAAAAATTAAAAGAGAAAAATCAAGGTGAGACACACCTATGTTTGAATCCCAGGAGAATGATCAAACCATTTTTTTTAAAAATAGCTAAAACATTCCCCCAGTTGATGAAAACTATCTATTTATAGTTAGGACATGTTCTACACAAGCACACGTGACATATGGGTACACCAAGGTCCACCGTGACCCCATCCTGGAAGATGGCAAAGATGGAGACTCCCCAAACATCCAGGAAGAAGGCAAGGCACAGGGGACCCCAGACAGGGAGCACCCTCTCGGGTGTTGACCAGGAACCTGTGCCTTGTGGAAGTAACTTTCAGGAACAAAAGTCAAACTAAGATTTTTTTCAGACAAAGAAAAGCGAAAGACCGTGTTACCAAACCTGTACTGGAAGAATTTTTGGAGGAAGAGCCTCCGGCGGAAGGTGCTGGAAAGCCAGGCCCAGACCAACAGCAGGTGGCTCTTGTCACCCAGCAGGCCAGTGTCTCTGAGTGGGGGCAGGAGAATCGAGGAATGGTTCAGATCTTGCTCATTGTCCTGTGTGGAGAACTTTGCCTGGAGGCTTCTCCTACAGGCATCTCTGAGCATTGGCATTGGCCGAAGATGCCGGAATGCGGGCCTCAGGGAGAAGAGACTTAAGAGCTGAGAGCAAAGGGCACAAGAACTGGGAAAGTGAGAGATTGGCTGCAGAAACTTCTGGCAGAAATGCCTGTGGGTGTGGAGGATTTGTGGGAGGAGAGGGACTTACATGTGAGGAGCCATGTTGGCAGAGGTGTGGGGTGAGGGGCACAAGGTGAGTCCTGCCAGATGGCATCAGGTAGGGAGGGGAGGAGAAGGGGCCAGGACCTGTACTTTCTGTTCAGTCTTGCTCTGAACCCAGAACTGTTCTAATATGTAGTCCGAAGAAGAGGAGGTATAGGAAGAAGATATAGTATATAGGGCTATAGTATAAATACAGACTATAGACTTGTCTATATCTCCCATGCAAGAGGATTCCAAATAGTTGACAACAACACCCCACCCTAACAGAGAGCTGCAGACCCGCCGTCCTCAAGCAGGGACCATGCAAATTCACCTCCATCTTGAGGGAAGAGGAAGGGGGCCAAGATGCTGGTGATCAGGGTTCCATGACAGTGGGTCCCTTTGGGGTAATGTGATGAAATGACATGTAACCTCTGTCATCTTCCTCCTAAAAACCCGTTGTCCCAGCAATCAGACAAACTCCAAAGAGAAATAGTCTCCAAGGTATCTGCCAAGCAGCCTGACTACTGCCCAGCTCGGCGGACAAGGTGGGTGTGAGAATCCGTCACAACCAAGAGGCACCCAAGTGATCATGACAGCTTGGGGCACGTGGCCGCCTGTGTTGCTCACACAGACCCCAAGGACAGACCCAGGGCATCTCAGCCGAGCACAGGCCGTCGGGGATAGCACCGGCTCAGCAGCGCTTCCAGCCCACGGTCAGTGCACAGTGCTGCCCGCAGCTTCGCTGCAAGTCTTGGTGTCTCCTGGAAAACAAAATTCATTTGAAAAAATGACCCTGGCTGGGCATGTATGGTTTCTACCTGCAGAGTCCACTTGCCTTTAGAAGTGGGGTGTCCGGGCAAATGTCAGGAGCCCAGCCAGCTGGCTTGGAGCTGTAGGGAGGCGCAGGACCAGACCCCTTGCCCCTCCTGGGCATCTTGGACTTCAGTCTTTGTTGGCCTAGTCAGTGTGGGTCATGACCTGGACCCACACACCCGTTTCCTAATAACCTTCCCGGCAGCGGAGGGCATGTGTCTGTTTTTCTGCTCTGGCTGCCGCAGAAGGGCTGCAGACAGCAGCACCTGTTGTCCTGGTGCTGGCACCTGGCAGCCCACCAGCAGGTGCCAGCAAGTTAGGGGCTCCCTAGGCCTCTCTTCCTGATTCAGGTAACAGGAGCACATCTATGGTCACATGACTCTCCTTGGTGTGGGTAGAGGGAAGGAGAGGGACTGTCATAAGGGCACCGATTCCACCAGAGCCCTGCCTACACGGCATCACCTAAACCTCAGTATCCCCAAAGGCCCCTCTGTCAAATTCCTTCACTCTGGGGTCAGGTTTTCAACATACATGTTTTGGGGGACACAGTCATTTCATCCACAACAACAGTGATTGCCTCCCAGAGTCAAAGTGTCTGGATTCCAATCCTGACATGACCCCTCACCAGCTCCGTGACCTTCATCGGCTGACTGGCCTCCTCATGGACCAGAGAGAGTGTCATAGCATGTCCATGGGGTTGGGGCTCAGCAAGCGCACCCTGAGGGAGCCTGGGGAGCATGGGGAGGACATAAAGCCACGCTTGGATGCAGCTGAGGGGCCTGCTCTCAGCGTGGTCTATGCTGCCCCAGGCCTCTCGTTTCCCATCTCCTACTCAGATTGTTGTTCTTGCTTGATACTCGGTATCACACATCAGTGATTTGTGTTTTCTTTCTGTGGTTCCTTAAAAAGTTGTGATTTTCAGTAGATACAACATGACTCATCATTTAGCCATTTAAGTGTACAAGTCAACATGGGCTCTCTTTATATTGTCAGTGTTTATTTTCTAGATCTACCTACATTTGGCCATTTAGCATGTGAACAACGTAAGCACAACATACATACATACATTTTCACTTTTGAACAAAGTCCTCAGAGGCCTGATCATTCACTCACGAGACCTTCCTTACTTCCCTTTCTTAATTTATAATTTTAAGATTTTTCTTATTTTCAAACAGCTGTGTTCGTATTTGTATAGTTATTGTTCCCCTTAGGTATGGCCCTCCCCTCAGTAATTCATCCCTTTATCAGCCCACTCTCCCTTTTCCCCTTCCCCACTGTGGTCACTCCAACTCCTCTCTCACTGCAAATTGAAGATTGATGCTTCACCCATTGGTCTCCTTTTATTTATTTATTTTTTTTTTTTTTGAGGCTAGGTCTCTCTGTATTGTCCCAGGCAGTACCAATTCCATGGACTCAAGTGATTCCCCAGCCTCAGTCTCCCAGGTAGCTGAGATTATAGGCACCTGCCACCATACCCGGCTGCTCTTTTTCATTTTTGGAGCAATGTCCTTCTCCTGGGTGAGGACCTGCACTCATGGGATGCAGCTGACCAGGCTGCTTAGATCTCTAGGAGTAACTGTGAAGCTGGTAGTCAGGCCAAGTCTGTCAAGAACCTCTTGTAGGGCAGGTGTGTGGCATGGTTCTTCAGGCTCCTTGTTTTTGCTGCTTCCTATGGTAGAGGAGACCATTTCCTTTTCTCCAGACCTGAGTATGCACTGGCTTCTGTGACTCCTCACTTATGCTGGCTGTGTCCTTCATGTCGATGTCTGTCCCATGATGCTGCTTCTGTGCTGTATAGTTCTTGCATCTGGTGCTGGGAACCCAACTCCCAGCCACCTGAGTGGAGAAGTTCCCTGGTGGGGACAGACCTCAGCAGGTGGTTGATCTAGCTCCTCTCCTCTCTTGTGGTTTGCAATTCCGCTGTGGGGTCACAGCCACATCTCTGACTTTCCTGCCCTACTGGAAAAGGAGGGGCCTTGTTGACATTGCACACATCTCTAGACCAGGGGTTTGGTTCTCCAACCCCACAGACATTGTAGGTGGAGCTCTGTGACAGGTCACCAAAGCAGCGAGTCTCTCAGTCTTGTCTCTTGTGGTTCGCACCAGGCTGTTACGGTCCACCACAGGTGATGGATGAGTATATCCAGGACTTGTATTTGTATTTGTTCCTCTCCTCATCTAGTGCAGGTCTGATTGAAGTGGGAGTAAACCAAAGCAGGGATTCCCCCAAGTCCAGGTCTCCACAGAGGTGCACAACCTCCACCCCCAGTCCACATGGAGGCAGAGGCTAACCTGAGACACCTAGACCGCAAAACTCTGAGACCCCAGTGGTGCAGGAGTCACCCTATTCCCACCTTCCTGCTGCTAGAGCCACAATGGGTGTATGCTGGGGTGTCTTTCCCTGCAGACCATCTATCTAGGAGAACTTCAGCTCTTACCTCTGACCTGACTGAGACAATAGTCAAACCTAAAAGACCTTCCCCAGCTCAAGACTCCTGGCAGAGGGTTTTTTTTTTTTAAGATGGTGACACGATGTACAGTGTGAAAGGCTTGGCTTTCTAAGAAATCCTAATAACCTGGATGATGGTAATCATATACGAGACCTCCCAACAGCCAAGTCTCCCTGACATTATCTCTGAATGAAAAGAGAACTGTATCTTGGCCTCTCTTGGCCTCTGGTGAGGAAAGAAGCAGTAGACAAATGTGGTTCAAGTTTGGCCCTGAAAGAACAAGTGGAGAGTGGGTAGAATGCAGTGTCCTGGGGTACACTGGGTAGGGGCACATGCACACACACACACACACCTCCTGTGCTTGGCATCTGTGCAGTTGCTTGCAGCTCCCAAGAGGGCCTGCAGCTGGCCAACAGGCAGACACCTAGCAGCAATGCCAACTGAGTGGCAGCTGAAGGATATAGAGGAGGGTGACTGTCCTGTGGGCAGGGGCTTGATAAAGCTCCAGAGAGACAAGAGGTCCCAATGCACCTTGAAAGACAAGCACGATTGGAAAAACAGTGTTGCCTCTAGGGAAAGCTTCAACAGAGGAGAGGTGATCCCATGTGGGGAGGATGCCACCCTACCATCTTACTCCTGGTTTCCATCTCCTGAACTCCAGTGGGTCAGGTTGTCCCTGGCAAAGGCTACCTTTCATGTCCACCACTCCTCCACTTTCTGACGTCACCAGCTACACTGACTTTTTTTTTCCTGTGCATGAGAAGCACATCTGTCTGCCTGACTTCCTGTGGGTGATGACGGTGATGTCTCGTGTGTCTGGGTAACCTATAAGGAGGCCCCCTGGCTTAGATGCATCATGAACCCAAGGGTAGATGTCTCTGCGAACAGAGAAGCTTAGGAGTAGTGTTGGGGTTAATCCTGCCTCCAAGTGCTTCCAATGTGTCTCTGAGCAGCTGCCTTTAGGGCGGGTCTTCCCTGCACTTAGGGACTCCCCAAGACATACCCCACTCAGCAATATCTCTGGTCTGTTCACTTTGGCTCAACTTCCACTCAGAGGCTTCATTCCTGAAGGTGCTGATAGATCTCAGGGTCTTGCCTGATCCTAGGGTCTCAGTTTTCTCCCTTAATTTGTCCTGATCCAACATTCAACAAAGAAAGGGCTTCCAGGCTGAATGCCATCAGGAAGCCTGTCCCTTGGGAAATAACACATCCTTTTATTAGTGGGTTTTCATTTCTCCCATCAAACCAGATTTTCTTTCTCACATGGCTGAGGTGAAAGAGACAAAGACTCAATTTGAACAAGCGGCAGCCACCGTGGACAACCAGATTGCTGTTGTCGCTGTGACAGAACTTCGTTCAGGACTTAGAGTCCTTTTCCTGTTTACTTTCTTTGCGTGGGCTACATTAACCTATTTTCTGCTGTGAGTTTTATTTAGCAAGAGCAAAGGAAAGGGGAGTGATTCTGTACCACGATTTCTGTTTATAGCCAATCATCCCGTTGAATTTTTCTTTAAAAAAAAAAAAATGGAAGGAAGGAAATTCTACCTGCATTTCATTGAAAGGAATTACAACTCAAGATTTGAATCAAGAATGGTTCTATTTTACTTTATTTTTCATCTTATTTTCCAAAACAGATGACAAAATCACTGTGACACATGCCAGTTTACAAAGCATTATAGACATCCTCAATTTCTTTGGGTTTCTTCGCATATGAAATTAAAGGGTTTTTAAATGTTCCCTTCTATTTTACTATTTTCACTTTAAATTTTTTATTTTAATTTTTGGAGTTATATTATTTTTCCTCCATATTCGCACATGTTCTACTCACTCTCCACCAAACCACCAATTATCTTGGGTCTGCAGGAGGAAGAGGTGCTGTTTACCTTGCAAACTCAAGGGCTAGAAGGAGAGACAAAGATTCAGTCAGGAGTAGATGGAAAACCAGGATGGAGATGTGCTTGCCCTGCAGAAGGAAGAGTGGCCACCTCTCAGGAGCCCTCTGCTGGGAGCTGAACTTTGCAACCAAGGCTTTGCACACTAGCATGCCTCCCAGTGGCAGCCAGCAAGGTCCCCCAAACCCACCCCCACCAAGTGTGTGTGAATAAAAAAGCTGTACAGCTCATGTTGGCCACAACCACCCTGGGGCTCAGCTTGGTCCACAGGCTACTTGCTTCTTGACCTTAACTTCCACCTCAGCCAATGTCTTCAATTCCTAGTGAAGCTTCTGAGACCCAGAGAGGGGCAGTCATTTGCCTGAGGTCAGCAGCTAGGTCTCTTGACTCCAAGTCAGAGTCTGTCCTCTCGCCCCTCCCGCTGGATTCTGCTCCATGTAGGCGAGCCACTGGCTGTGCAGATGCAGAGTCACTGTGCTCCTGGGCCCTCCTGGGAAGGATGTCCATACTGATACCAACCCCAGCATGGTGAAGGGTGATCCACGCCAAAGTCACTTCAGAAAGTGTGGGTACAGGCTTTGTCGTCACTAACATAAGAACCCTCTAGAGCAGCCCCATCCAACAGCCCCAAAGTGACATTAACTAAAGTAAAACCAGTACTTCAAAAATCTTAAGATTTCAACTTGTAATTACTATAAGCATTTGTTAAATGAGACGTCAATATCATTTTTTCAAGTTAATCTTCAAAATCTGGTGTATGCTGAAGGCTGGGGGCACACCTGAATTTGGGCAAGGTCAAGGGCGCAAAGGCTACTACATAGCTGCCTTATCGGACATGAAGTTCTGGAAGCTTCCTTGTTCCTGGTTCACCTTGCTCACAGTCAACCAGGCACCAGAGCAAGTCCCCGGTTCTGTCTCTTTAAAGCTGCTGGTTGCTGGTTTAGAAGATCCCTAAGCAACAGCTGAATCACTGGCAACCTCGAAAGACAATTTAAGAAATCTGTCTTGGAAGCCAAGAACATCGTTCCCCATGTACAAGGAGGGGAGGCAAGGTCCCAAAGAAGAGTCTGTGTGGAGTCAGATGCCCTTGAGCGGAGGGAGGCAGAGCCAGGACAGGGAGGGGGCAGCAGAGAGGAGAGATGGTCTCATCAGTGGCCCTCCACCCCCACAGCACTCCCTGGCCCCACATCCTGTCCCTGAGGTGGGTGTGCAGAGGAGGAAACTGAGGCACGGGGAGGTCAGCAGCTCGTCAGAGGCCCTGTTACTGACCATCAGCTGCCTATGACACCTGAGGGACTTTGCTGCTGGGTGATCAGTCACCTTCTGACTCCAGGTATCTCCCACCTCTCCAGGTACCAGCCAGGCCACATGGACTTTGTATCAAGTGTGCCAGCGTGTTTGGAGTTCACGTGTCACTTACTAGCACCTACATGACAGAAGAGTCTATTTTTAGGCAAATTTCAATCGAAAATAGTCTCTCCGCTTCCCCCATGAAATGCTGATTTCCTAAATCCCTCTTTGCTATTTCTTCTCACCCACCCACTGTTTCTATGTGTCTCCTGCTTGAAAAACTGTATGAGGAGTGACACAGAACAGAGTCACAGCTTGGGAACCAGTGGTGGTGGGCATCCCTGTGGTTTCTGTTGATCCATAACCTTTCTCTGACAAGGTCTGCCACTGGGATGAGCCCCCAAATTGAAATCACAGTGTCCATGAACAGTGCATACTCAGCAGAGGCAATGTTTGGTTATTTCCCATCTTCCTGGAGAGGGTGACCAGCCTGGGCCCCTGAGCAGTTTGAAGCCACTCACAGATTTAGCCTGGGGTCTCCTTCCCTCCCTTCCTCTCCCTTCCCCCAGTGAGGACCTATGATACCTACAGCTCAGATTACCCAAGAGAAAAAGCTTCAATTGCTTTAGCAACAGAAACACCCAGACATCCCCCCTCCTCCTGCCCCCCACCCCCCCCACCCCTCCCTTCGCTTAGTGAGGTCCATCTGCCCTTTGTTGGGCCCCCTTCCCAGTAGCACCTTGGTCATGTACTTCCTGAGAGCTGAATGCATAATAGGTGCCTGCCTACTGAGACCTGAGCATGTAGTAGGTGCCTAATACCCTTGAACCACAACATCCAGCCCGGGGCAAACTGCTCCACAGAAAATAACCGGAGTTACCCATAGGCTCGTTCAGGGCCTGACCTCTGTGACTGTGACAACTTCTTGGATTATGAGTCAGGAAAGGAAAACCTTGTTTTACTTTGCAGAAAACAAATAAACAACCCGAGGTTCTGACAGCCTGAGTTCATGGCCCTGGGGTCACAGATGGTCTATCTCCAAGTTTGGGTTCAAGCCCCAGGGTGTGCCACTAGCAAGCAGGGCTGGGGAGCGGTGGCTGCCCTCACTCCCCACAGCCCCATCTGCCTGGTACCCAGTCAGCCCACACATGTATAGAGCCTCCTTTGAGGCTCCTGAGAGCCATCTGCTCTGTACAATACCCCTCTGGGCCCCAGGAGCTGTCCACCCAGTCAGCTGAGTGGCCACAACTGACCCTTGCTGTGTGCAGTGGGGAAGGAGCAGCAGGTGGGCATCACCCTCAGAACAGGGGATCCTGGTATGGCTCTGCTGCACTGCTGGGAGGCAGTGGGGGAGGGGCTCCTGGGCACATCATCAGTCATGTCACCAGCAAGCCCCTGGCTGGAGGCCTTCAGGCCTGACCACTGTACAGCCCTGACTCCTCTGCTCCCCATCTTGGCCTCTGAGTATTTCTGGCAATGCTGGGATGCAGACTTAACAGTGCCCACCAAGGTGGGGGCCACTTTCAGCCTGTGCAGAAGCCTCCCCTGATAGGGAAAATTGGCTACTCAGGCCCTGGGCTCCCATTCAGGCCCTTGTATCGACTCTCCCACCACAGCACCCTTGGGTGACTGAGTGTTAACTGGCAGGCCCCCCGTGCGCCTCACCTCACATAATCCTCCTGAAAGCCCCATCAGGTAAAAGAAACACCAGCAAACTCTCCCAGCTGTCACCAGTAGAAACAGAGGCCCTATGACCTGTAGGTGATCTGTGGCTGTGGCTCAGATGGTTCTGCTCCTATTATTAGGATCTCCTGGATGGGGAACAAGATGTTCACCACAGGGCTGAGGTCAGGGCTGAGGTCACAAAAGGAGGTTTCTCCCTCCTTCCATCTGGAGCTGAAGCCAGCCTGCTGCCCCTCCCCTCCTGCTACTCTGCTCTCTGCATCAACCCCCTAGGGCTTAGAAACAGCAGGTGGGTGAAAAGGCACAGTGCAGAGAGATGAAGAAACTAGGGTGTTGTTGGGAAACTGTGGTGCTATCTTATGCTGAAGTTTGCTTGAAAATTTCCATCAGTCATGAAAACAATCACAGTGTCAGCTAAGACTTGCTTTACTCACCAACCAGGTGCTCTGTCAAATGGCCTATAAATATTAGCTTATTAATTTTGTCTTTATTGAATTAATGTTGGTTTGCAGCACAATATATGATTTAGGGGTACAGATTCACATCTCTTGAGGTGCATGTTACCACACCACACCGACTGCCAAGGCCCCCACAGCTCACAGGGTCCTTCCTGCTTTGTCCTGGCCACCAATTTCCCCTCTGCAAGCCTGAATTCTACAGATTCCTGTGGTTTGTTTTGTCTATTCCTTTGTTTCTTTATATTTCAGTCAAGAGTTAAGTCACCCAGCATTAGCCCTTCTCCTTAACTTATTCAGCTTAGTGCCACCCTTCAAGTTCCATCCATGCTATTGAAAATGACAAAAACTCATCTTTTTATAGCTGAATAGTATTCCATCACATAGACATACTACAATTTCCTAATTCACTCATCTGTGCTTGGGACTGAGGTAGTTTCTGTAATTTGGCTATTGTAAATAGTCCTGCAATTCAAAGGGACTCAGAATGTCCGTGTCCCTTTGAATGAGTAGTTTGCATATTTGGGTAGATCCCTCAGAGTGGAATTGCTGGATCTTATGGTGATCTATTTTTAATAGTTTGAGAAATTTCCATACTGTTTTCCACAGGGGCTGGCCTTTCTCATTTCCTGCCCAGAGGGCATGAGTCTCTCTTCCACTACACTTCCGCCAACACTTACTGCTTCTGGCCTCTCTGAGATGGGTTGTTCTCACAGATGTGATGGTAAGTGACCATGAGCACTTCTTCACATACTGTGGGCTGAATTGCTAATCCCATGCGACAGGCTGAATTCTGACTCTCATTTTGCTTGTAAGGACACAGAGGCACAGAGTTGAAGTAACAGCCTCCAGGTGTGAGAGGAGAGGCACGATTTGACCCTAGGCTCGCAGCAGAGATGCCGGGAAGGCTGCTGACCCAGGAGTCAATCCAGAGGGCACTGTGCTGGGCACTGGCAGACAAAGTCCCCCTCTTGTTCTCCTAGCAATGCCAGGTCCTATGTCATGAGGCCAAAATTGACAGAATTTGGGCTAAGCTGCTCACCAGGCATATTAACTTACATGCTAGTCTGAATGCGGGACAACACCCAGAAGAAGCAGGAAAAGATAAGGTGACTAACCTGAGGTCCTCATTTCCTGAAGCAGGTAATAGAAACCCCCACCTGCTAGCAAGTTTTAAGAAATCAGGAAGTAATATCAGGTCCTTTGGATGGCTTGAACCGTTGGGGAGGATCCTCAGCACACCCCCCACCATGGCCTAGGCTGCAGGCAGGGGTGGGGGTAGCTAGGGTAAGTCTTATGCCACCAGAGTCCTGGGGTGGGGGAGCAGGACTCTGCCTCCACATGGGCTGAGAGTTGGGGCTGCATACTTCTATTGGAGCACAGGCTGGGGTGGTGGGGGGTTCCCCTCTGGTTTGCCTCTACCTCAATCAGACCTGCACTAGTAACAATAACAGCAACAACAAAAAGGGTTCTCCAGTTGCAGACATCCAGGAGAGGACATGAACAAATACACTCATCACCTGCATAGGACACAAACAGAGCATGGTTGGAACCATAAGAGACAAAACTGTAAAATTAGTGATTGTGGTGACCTTCACAGAGCTCCACTTACAAATCTCCAGAGGTTGGGGAACCAAACCCCTGGTCTAGAGATGTGTGCAATGTGAGTGAGGCTCCTTCCTTTTCCAGTGGGGAGGAAAGCCACAGAGATGTGGTGGCGGTCACATGGCAGAACTACAAACCACAAGAGAAGAGAGGAGCTGGACCAACCACCTGCTGAGGTCTGTCTTTAGTGAGGAACTTCTCCACTGCCAGTGGCTGGGTGTTAGGTTCCCAAGGCCAGATGCCAGAACTATATGACACAGAGGCAGCACCATGTGACAGACATCGGCACGAAGGAGACAATCAGCATGAATGAGGGGGCACGAACCCAGTGCACGCTCAGGTCTGGAGTAAAGAAGATGGTCTTTTCTTCCAAAACCAAGAAGCCTGGAGAACCACACCACACACCTGCCCTACAAGAGGTTCTTGATGTGCTCGGCCTGGTTACCCACCTCGCAGTTACTCCTGGAGGTCTGAGCAGCTGGGCATGGTGGCTCGTGCCTGTAAGTTTCAGCCTATGAAGCGGCCAGAGCTAGGGATCGTGGTTCGAGTCCCGCCTGGGGCCCGTAGTGAGACCTAGTTCCAAAAAAATAGCTGGGCATGGTGGTGCACG
>PVHY01032574.1:0-11775 GCA_004024945.1 Uropsilus gracilis
ACCTGGCTGGCTGGGAAGGCTTCTTTCAGTTGCAAAATGCAGAACTGTGCCTTTTGTCCCAGGCCCCGTTGCCTTAGTGACCCACAGCTGCCTGAGGGGATGGTCAGGGAGATGATCTCACCTGACTTCCGCGGAGCTCTGCTCAGCTTCTGGTGAGGTGCGATGCGAGGGACTTATGTTTCCCTGTCGCCGGTGAAACCCAGCTGCCGTGTGCCTCAGCCCACGTAAGCTGGGCCCTGAAGTGGAGGCTTCTGGCGTTCAAGACCTCTGGCCAGACACCCCCAGTTCAAACGCACTCAGTTTGGCCACGACCTGGCTGGCTGGGAAGGCTTCTTTCTATGTAAGAGTCTTTAATGTATAATGAAAGATGGATGGATACAGTAGACTGGTATAATCTACAGAATGTATTACTATACAGCTACAAAAAGGTGAAATCCAGTCATTTGCCACAATATTGGTGAACCTAGTGGATATTATGCTCAGTGAAATAAGCCAGACAAAGACAAACACTGTATATTTCACTCAATTGTGGTATATAGAGAAAACAGATGAATGAAATAAAACAAAAATAAATATTTGCACTATAAATCCAATTAGTTTTTTACCAGAAGGGAAGGAGAGTGGAGGTGGGTAAATAGGAACAAATGTAGTATAATGAAGAGTAATGCTAGGCATTTAGCAGTGAACATAATGTAGTCTTATAAATGTTAATTTTCAGTGATGCATACCTGAACCTGATACAGTGTTACAATGCAATGTTGCTTAAAAAAACTGAAATAAAAACCAAAAAAAGAAGAAATATGTGCACAAGCACAATTTTTAAAAAACTTTAAAAATCAAGTAATTTGTGTTAATTTTGTAGTATTTCTATCTTAGGAGAGTCATTCCTGCTTTAGAAGGATATTTTCACATGATCCATTTTGTTCTGGCCTTCAAAAACTTTTCTGGTGTTAAAGGGATTGGAGAAATGACTCATAGTAGTACCTTCCCTTCTCAGTAGTGTTTTACTTTTAATTAGAGGTTCACAGACCTAGATTTTCAGATATTAGCAAGGTTAAGTAAAATCACATTTTAGAGATAGAGATAAGAGGACTTTGTGTTCCCATGGTAAACTCTTGAAGACAGAAAATATCTTTGAGACCAAAGAACTTATATTTGGTGGTGTTTTAATACCTGAGAAATCAAGAGGTTTTGTGTGTGTGTGTGTGTGTGTGTTATTTTGTGGAAGAGGGAAAAGCATATGGGCTCTTCCCAGGATGTCCCATGAAGTCAAAATCTTTAGCTTTTATAAAGGAAATAAAAAGTCTGTTATTGGTAAAGTGACAACCCCCAAATTACAAATTACTTAGTTGGAGAGTTAAGTAGAACATAACCTTTGGTCTTTTTTTTTTTTTTTTCAATTCTGTGCTTCTTCCATTCCATGTGAATAGCCACTTTTACTACTGATTCATAATATTGTTCCTATGAGCACACAGCAGGGGACTTCACTTTGCATTGGTGCTCGTACTTGAAGATGTAGTGTTCATGTTTCATGGTCTCCTTCTTTCCTTCAAAGTTAACCCCATGGTATGAAAGACCCACTGATGATCAGTTATTGGTGTCTATCTTCACTAGCACAATTATATATGAATATACCTGGACCTCTAAACCTAAGGTATATAAACTGACTGTCTCCATAGATTAAATACTCTAGTGTGTTCCTCCCTTCTGTGTTGTTATCAGAGTTGTAACCACTGTACTGTATTTGTGTGCAACTTCCTTAAGGCATCAATGACATATGAGTAACTGCCCATATTGATTTTTGACATTTTAGGCAATTTATAACTTTTATTTGGCAGTCATTATTAATTCTCATTCACATTGACTTGACCATTTATAGATTTTGAAAGTGGTGTTAGGTATGTAGGCAACCAATGTATGCAGCTTGTTCAGCGAATTTTCATTCTTTTTCAGTTTTCTGGACAACTGCATATGGATACAGTATGGGGCAATTCTTTTCCCTGTAGTTCAAGCAATTTTGTTGACCCTTGTCTCAATGACACATTTGGAGTGCCCTTCTTCTTGATGGCAAATTTTTACATCTCTTTGATTTCTCAAGAGGCATGCTTCCTGAAGCCCATTCCATGGATGTGCTTCTGAATGTTGAAGACATAGTCTCTGGCCACTACTTCACTGAAGCAGAACAGCCCTTCCTCTTACCATCCTTCTTTGTGGGAGCCATTTTTGCAGGCATGGTTGGGAAAAGGAGCTGGCATGTGTATATTCTCAGGAATCCATCACTAGAACTAAGATGAAAACATCTTTACCATCCAAAAATGTTCCTCATGCTGTTTTTAATATATCTCTGCTTTTCACTGCCCTCCTCTGCTAGTTCCTTCTTTCTTTCTTGACTTTGATTTTGTTAAAATATTCCAAGCCAGAAAATGTTTGAATCTCTGGATCTGAGTGAAGAGTAGAAAACTTCCCTTGGACCATGTCCCCATCCTCTTTTGAAAAGAAGCCAGACACTCCCAAAGACTTTGCAGCCATACATACCTTCCAGACTACATCAAAGATTTTAAAAAAGGAACAGGTAGGTTGGAACACTTCTATAAATTGTTAGGAGAATTGTAAAGTTAAAAGTTTCTTGAACATAAACTAAGGAAAGATATTGGATAAAAACATATGTCCTAAGGACCTCTTTGTTTCCTACTATAAACAGAATAAATGGAAAAGTAATTAAAAGGAGAAAATTTGCATAATTCCACTGTCCTAATAGAATATTATAAATCTTTAGGAATTTTTTTCATTCCTGCTGTTTCTTTCCTCAGAGAAAAATCTTTATTAAAATCTGCTTTGAATGCAACTTTTCAGTTTGGCGGTTAATCTTTTATCTCCACATACCTCCTGCAAAATCATCACATTCCAGCCATACAAGCTTGAGTTTCAGGTTTCAGAGAAGGAGTTGACATGTTTTCTTAGAGGAAGTGGCTGTGGTATACTATTAAGAACAAAATTTCCATATTGGGGTTCTGTTAGCAAGTTCTAGAGAATCAAAATCTCCAAAGATAGAGAATGTTTAGTCTCTGTGGAACAAAAGTGTATAGTGGGAAAGAATCACCCTACTGAGAAGTCTAATTGCTGTAGCCAAAGGTATACCTTTGGAGGTGACATGGGGATTAGGGATAATGAAGCTAATTTTTGGATGTGCTTATATGTTGTATTTAGCATCTTCATCCTTTAAATCACCAATTCTCATCACTAGACCAGAAGGACTCACTTTTTGATGTTGATTTTCTTTGTTCAATACTCTAGATACCCTACTGAGCAGTTAGTATGCTATGCAGCCCACTCCATATTTATTGGAGACAGTGAGATCACTGCCTGCTTTGGGAGTCACAAAACACTAGCACAGAGTAGTCACTCAACAAATATTTATTGACTTTAGTGGATGTGAATTCTAGTCATAGATTTTGCCATTAACTTACTGGAAAGTCAGTAACTTTAAAGAAAAATAGAGTTTGAATTTATTTATCCTAATTACCATCCCTCATGGAGATATTGGCTAAGATGGCTAAGAGAAACATTGGCTAAGATATTTAAGTCACTGTAGTCTCTATTTATTTAAACTACAAAGTGAGGATAGCTACTTTTGTCTATCTCACAAATGTATTAGGCCCAATACAATAAAAGGTGTGAATATGCAATAAAAACTATAAAATATTACGCAGATGTGAGATATTGCAGATGAGTCAGAAAATAAAGGGTTCGGGATGCTTTCCTAGGTAGTAATTTCAACACCACTGTTGTTTAAAGAGCAATGTACAACTGCAATGGCATAATCAAACATCAAAAATATAGAAAGAAGTGCTCACTAGAGACTGAGAAAGAAAATTCTTATGTAACTAGAGGTTCTCATCAGAAAACACGAGTGTCTATCTGTGTGTCTCTGGAAAGTGATCTGATTGTCCACGTCTCCATCTCCCTATTAGCAAAATGGGGCAATTAATTACCTTCCTCATAAGAGTGTTGTATAGATGAAAATTCAAAAGGCTGGATGATAGATAAAAGGACTTTTCCTTAAATATTTTTTTTTTTTTGAGACTAGGTCTCGCTATTTTTGCCCATGGAACCGCAGGCTCTCATTGCCCGGGGTACCACAGACTCAAGCAGTCCCCAGCCTCATCTTCTCAGGTAGCTGGGATTACAGGCGTGCGCCACCATGCTCAGCTGTTTTTTTGGACTAGGTCTCACTACGGGCCCCAAGCACGACTCGAACCGTAATCCCTAGTCCCGGCCGCTTCATAGGCTGAAGCTTACAGGCACAAGCCACCGTGCCCGGCAATATTTTCAAGACTAACTGAGATGATATAGAAAGAAAGCCAGTTTTCTGAGATTTTGAAAAGGGAAGAGAGGAAAAACATCTTCCTACCATCCCCAAAACTGCGAGCTGTGATCAAGATTCTCATTTTCTTAAGAACTTCAAGGCTATATCTCAATAAAGGGAAAGAAAGTTGTGCTCTAATTGCTTTTTTGTTTCCATCAAACTCCCTTTTAAACTATCTTAATTTCAGTGGAATACTACTTAGTTGTCAAAAGGGCAAACTCCTGTCATTTGTGACAATATAGATAGAACTGGAGAGGATTGTGTGAAGTGGAGTAAGTCAGAAGGGGAAGTAAAAAGGCCAGATGGTGTCATCTATATGTAGAATATAGAGAAAAAGAACAAGGGGTGAGATAAAACCAAGCAATAACAAACCCCAGAAATATGATTGTAGAACTGAGGCTCCCATAGGGGGAGGCAGGAGATGACAAAGTGGGGAGGGAACACAGTGAACTGTAATGGAGGACTAAGGGTGCTGTGGTGGTAGGTATAGTATGGGAACAATATTGGAAGGCTGAGATCCTATTCCTCTAAAACACAATGTTTTAAGCCAATGTTAACTCAACTACAAAATAAAAACAGCAACAACAAATAAACTATCTTAATTTGAAGTAATTCAGAGAATTTGGCTATTTCCATGTGCAAATAGATACTGGATCAATACCAACAACTTCAGACAACTCTACTCACCAAGCCCAAGTTTTTTATTGGAACCTGCAAACAGCAGCTTCTTGGGTCACACTGCATCGATGTGACATGATGTAAGTAAAATCGAACAGGTTGAAAGGTAATGTCAGGGAGAGCTTACAGATCAGTACACTGTTAATGTGCTCTTGTTAACGCTCCACCACTGAACTATATCTTTAAATGCAGTGGAAAAACACAGAGGAGGAAGAGTTTATTCTGTCTGTTGCAAATCTGCCGTTCTTATGACTCAACCAACATGACATTGTTCTAGTCTGATTTCACTGTTTTGGAAAAAAATTGAAATTAACCTTGCCAATTGGAAGTTCTCAGATTAGATGATTGATGCCAGACAAATTAGGACAAAATCATCTTTTTAAAATTTATTTTTGTTAGCCTGTGACAATAGATTCATAATTACCTCCTCCTGATTTTATAAACATTAGTCTTATGAAAAAACTGTTAGCTTTTGAATTAAACTCTTGGAAATGTAGCTAGACACAAATTTCTTTTTTTTTTTCTTTTGACACTAGGTCTCGTTATTTTTGCCCATGGAACTGCAGGCTTATGTTGCCGGGGTACCATGGACTCAAGCAATCCCCAGCCTCAGCTTCCCAGGTAGCTGGGATTATAGGCGCATGCATCCACACCTTTGGGACTAGGTCTCGCTGTGTTGCCCCGAGTGGGACTCAAACCGCAATTCTTAGCCCCAGCCGCTTCATAGGCTGAAGCTTACAGGCATGAGCCACTGTGCCCGGTTTGACACAAATTTCTGCTTATCTTTTTCTCAATCTCATCAGGATAGCACAAAAGAACACAACGAACATCAAATAACAAACACAAGCTCACATACACAAGTATGCCTCTTGGCAGAACTATTTTTTTTGTAGTCTGTTCACAAACAAGTTTTTGTAATTGTGAATAGAGTTACAAGGGTCTGTGACTGTAGCCTTTAATTATATAGTTTACCGCCAAACTTCCTTAGCGGCTGACATATACCAAGCTTTCTGAGTGACTGATGTATTACAGGCATTTTCTGGGGATGGTTTCTAATACTAAGTAACCCCCTTGAATGATCATCAACCCATTGCACATCCATTTTTCCTGAATATTGCCTTACAAGGAATTTTATCCTGCCCCAACTTCCCTGCTCATATCCTAGAGATCAAAATGATAATACTAAGGAAAGGGCACTGTTCATTTCTCTTTGTCTTTTATTCAGAGACTATGACCTGCTGTATCTCAATAGGTTGAAATCCCCAGGACTGATGGAATCAGAGTCACTTTGCACTGAGCCACCACTGTTCTTAAACTGGAAGATTTTCTTTTTGATCATCTTTCTCGCCTTGGCTCTGTGATTCTGAAACCAGATTTTCACCTGAAACACAAAATGCTTTCGATTTAATGGGGCAACATACTGAATGCAAGGCTCATAGTCATTGTTGATATTGTATATGGACTTTTAGATTTATAAGGCCATTTCATGTGTATCACTTCATTTGACTCTCAAAGTCCTTGTGAAATAGGCCCATTTGGCTGGTTAAAAAAATGCTGAGACTCAGAAAGCCTGAGTACCTTGCATGAGATGACATGAGATTAAGGTCCAAGGCTACTGGCTCCAGATGCAGTGTTCTTTGCATTACACCGTACCCACCACCTCTGTTGCACAAGTGGAAAAATGATACAATAGCAGATATTGAAGTATAGTGATAAAAAGGGAAGGATTTAAATAACAAAGGTGATTATGATCTGTCCTTAAAAGAAACGCCCTAAGGTTATTGAAACAGAACTGAAAACAGAAACAGAACAATGATGATGAAATACTGTATCTTTTGTTATGATACAAATGTGCCTTCATACATGGTTGAAATGCAAGTTGCTTGGGATAAGGCAATAGATGAATAGATTTTACAATTCTAGAATTCTGTGATTTCAGGATTACTCCTAGAAACTTGAGTGGAAAAAATTTCAGGTAGTTATATAAAATCAAAGTCCAGTGATATGGAAACCATCAACTCTTGCCATGATTTAATCATAGTAAGCTATATTTGAGACAGGCATTATAACTTTATGTCAACCATAAAAATAAGATTTCATATTCTGAATAACAGAAAATCTTCAGGAAGCAGCACTTATGTTTAGTTACTATCATAATTTGACTGATATAAATCAGACAATTGTCATGATTTCCAAATATCCTCTTCACCTATTGATTTTATTTATTTATTTATTTATTTGTTTATTTATTTATTTATTTATTTAGAGACTAGGTCTCACTATTTTTGCCTGTGGAACTGCAGGCTCATGTTATCCAGGGTACCACAGATTCAAGCAATCCCCAGTCTCAGCTTCCCATGTAGCTGGATTACAGGCATGCGCCACCATGCCCAGTTATTTTTGGGGGACTAGATCTCACTACATGCCCCCGATGGGACTCGATCCCTGGTCCAGGCAGTGGCTTCCTAGGCTGCCACTTACAGGCATGCGCCACCATGCCTGGCTGATTTTAGACTATTTGGGGAACCAGATCAAGATTTTGACTTAGTAACTAAATCAATTTTATGGGAGTTTTAATCATTCTCCATCTCTTATGTTCCCTTTTCTTGCTTCTACACCTCCATAGTGCAAACCATATTCAATTTTTATTAAGCCCACTCACCAATGAGGTTAAATAGGAGGTCCAGTAGGATTCCTATAGGCTTCAGGGGAGCTTAATGTCTTCATCTTGTTTTGCTTCCAGTTCGCCTTATAGACTTCCCTAAAATTCCAGCCTATTGAAATGACTGTGAGATCTGTTGGATGTGTGTCTGGTGTACTTGTCTTTCAGAAAGACCCAGCTTGCCTGCCAGCTCTGATTTTCTCCCAATGATAATGTATTGATTGCAGTGGAATTCCTTCTCCAGCTTGACTATTTGATGATCAGTGTAAACCACATGATACTTTTCTTTTGTCCTGGTTTTCCCTGCTAGGGGAGAAAGCATTGCGTTCAATCACATTTTAGTTCTTTGGAGATTGGATTCTTTGAATGAATCAAGGTCACTCTTCCCACCCTCATCTATTTTCATACATACAACAAATACACTTTGGACCAATTTTTTTTTTGAGATTAGGTCATGCTATTTTTGCCTGTGGTACCACAGACTCAAGCAACCCCCAGCCTCAGCTTCCCAGGTAGCTGGGATTAGAGGCACACGCCACCATACCCAGCTATTTTTTGGGGGCTAGGTCTTGATACGTGCCCCTGACGGGACTCAAACTGTGATCCCTGGCCCCAGCCATGGCTTCCTAGGCTGCCACCTACAGGCATGTGCCACCATGCCCGGCCTTGAACCAGATGTCTTATGTTTACATCTTCATTTAATATTTTGTCACCTGTCACTGTTGTATGTATATATTTCTGTTTGCAAAATCTTTGTATATATAAAACTTCTCATCTGTTATTTTAAATAATGTGGCATGTGTCTGATCCCCATTTTGCACATAAGTTGCCTGAACCTCAGTGTAGATAAAAAACTGACCTTGTGCTAGAACTGAGTGGCAAGGAACAAGGCATTTTGGTTCCTTGTGCTAAATATCACTCCCAACTTAACATGCTGGGATGAATAAGAATAACCCAGTGTGACAGGCCAGTCTGTGTTTCTGATGTTATTAGTTAATTCGCTAGAAAATTTGGATAGTAATTAAAAAAACATTTATTATCATTTAGATTTGGTTCTAGGATAGCCCTTATTACCTAGTAAGAAAAAATATTTTAGGTTTTCTCTTTTTCTTTGGGGGGGGGGAAGAGTCTTAACCCAAATTTTATTGCCAAGCAGTTAGTGAATGGGAGGAGGAAATGTTGACTTAAGTAGAATGAGTGCTCTAGACTCTTTGAAGGGTATATAAACATTTGCTTTGTGTTATACCATTTAACTAAATTTTCATGACCTCCTTCAAATAGAGTTCTATTTCTCCTTTCAAAATTTCCAAAGGTGATTAGGAAGATTTCTTTCTTTTTTTCTTTCAACTTTTCTAATCCCCTCCAGGATCTTCCTCCTTTTTTCTATGACTTTTGGCAAACTCCTTCTTATCCTCCCTATTTGTTTTTGATGTGAGATTGTGGGCAGCAACCTGTAGGACAAAGGTTTCTTTAAAGTGGGTCCCTAAATTCCACTGAGTTGTTAAGATTCAGAAAGGCCAAACAAAGGGGCTTCATAGCATCATCTCATTCTGATGCCTCTTTACATTCAGGAACACCAGTCAATTGGTTTGAAATTTACAAGCCCTAAACAAGTGTCAGACACCCTTTTATCCCATGGAAAGGAAAAAAGAAAAAGATGATGTAGAAGCACATTCTAAATGAGAGGTGTATTTTAGGATTAAACTAAGTGGCTGAGTAACTCATGTACTAATGAAGTAAAGAAAATGGTCCCCCTTGTAAATGAAAAATGATGAGCCCCAGTCAGTGAAACTATCTAAAAGGTTTAAGCTTTGAGGTGGTTTTCTGAATCCAAACTGACTCAGGAAACCAGGGGTCTGACATTTGGTATGTTACAATAGTAGAATGTATATTTTTGGTCACAATTTTGAGGTTTAATTTATTTCCAGAACCTCATATCTTAAGATGGGAAACATTTTTGAAGAGACAGTCCTCTATATTAAAATGGCTAAATGATTAAATTCTAGCTTGAGGGAGAAGTTAAAATTCAACTTGTTTGTGCCTGTGTTTTTCCTTCTTTGGTAATCAGCAAATATAACCAGACTTCAAGAACTCAGGAAGGGAGTTGTTTTTCTCCACCCCCATTAGTCATAAATTCTCTTCTTGCAGTTCCTTCTGAGGACAATAAAGTCAAGACCAGGCCTTTTTATTTTCCATGGAAATTCTCACCCTTTCCGGTAATATAACCCCTGAAGGAAAGAGGCATAAGGAAGAGCCAACTGCGCATCAAAGGATTGTGAAGTGTTAAAAAAAAGATCTGTTGCCCCAAATCTAACAGATGAAACCTCAAACTTCAAGACAACAGAGGAAAAAATTGACTGTACAATTTACAAAGAGAAATGAATTCCCATTTCCTGGTGTCTTTCTTGTATCCCTCTGACCACCATCCCCATGTTCTTCCCCCACTCCTTGTCTCTTCTTAAATGATGAAATTGGATTAAACGGGGTTTGAACATTTTCTTAATAGAGCATAATGTTCATATTCTCATACCAAGCACTAGCAAAGAAGTAAGAGTACTAACTTTTACTGTCCAAGCGATTTTCTTCTAAAGACTATGGCATTTTTAAGTGTAAAGGATCTCCTTCTCTGGAGCTAATGTAAATTAATTTAGGAAAGTTGCAAAGTTTAAGATGTATTAAAGATCTGCTTCCATCCCTTGGTAGTGGAGATTTTATTGTCTTATTCTGCCCCCCTGTAAAGACTTAGGCAAGTCTCTGTAGTTTGAGAGATACTCTGCAGAGTTTACAAGTAAGTGTTATCATATATGATGACTTATTACCCACCACCCCCATGTTCTCTTTTGAGGGGCTGACTGTGAAAATGCTGTTAGGCAGAAAGGTACCCTTCAAACCTAAACATGATGATGATGATGATGATGATGATGATGTTGATGAGGGCAAAGATGATGAAAACTAATTTCCTTGTAGAAGGAGCTAGAAGGAGCACAGTGCAATTGAACTCATCAGGATGACTTTCCATCTTTTTCTCCATTCACCTTATTATAACTTGACATTTTTTATTATTTGGTGGTAATCCTTTGCCTCTTTTAGTTAACTGCATCTAAATTCACTTTTAGGAATGGTCTTAATTGAACAAAACCTTTTAAATGTAATTCCCTCTGTTTTTTTTCAGTGGTTTGATCAAAACTTTTCAAAATCATTTTCTTCTTTCACCCCCTTTCGTACTCCTAACAGAAAGCCTCATTTCAGCTCTGCTTAGGTTACTACCATGCCAATATTCATTTAGGGTTACAACTTTGGGTAAAAGAAAAAAAGAGATTAAAAAAAAGTCCAGTTGTAATGCACTGACAATATTTAAAATAGGAAACTACATAACTGAAACTTTCTGCTAGTTTTGTGCTATATACAACCTCTAAAATAAGGTATGCACTGTATCAGACAACACTTAGAGAATAAAGTGGAAAAAAAATCACACTTTTGATTAAATCACCTAGAGAGCAGTCATTTACTTTGTAGGTCAATCCCTTTCTCTCATTAGCAAATCAAATGTGACAATGATCGCTATAAAATGATCTGATTGTACCCTAAGGCCTGCAGTTTTTCTTTCTTTAACTTAAGGCTATTTAAAACATTCTTCAGTAATGGAAAGAGCTTTCACTTGATTACCTTAATCAGGGAGGAGTTACTTCCATTTTGTAGTTCAGCTATTTTCTTAGTCAAAAGCCATATGTTGTCCCACAGTACTGCAGAGTAAATTAGAAAATTTAGAAGGGTCTGACTTATTCATTCATTTAGCAAACATTTATTTTGCACCTACTAAGTATTAAGGATATAAATGGGTGCATCTTGGCTCTGAGTGGTCCAGTGATCAGTTTTTTTGTGGTGTTCATAACCTGAGATACAAGAAAGAACTTTAGTGGATCCACGAGTATCTAAATATTATTTTAAGAAATGACATGTAACCAAACTAAAGAACACAAGGGGGGGGGACAGGAGGGAGTGGACAGGTAGGGAAGGTGGTGGGTGATCCCCAGGGAATACAAAGATGTGAAACATATATATATATATA